>JAOVYU010000038.1:9615905-9628169 GCA_025674565.1 Synodontis membranacea | reverse complement strand
GACCTGTCTGGTGAGTTCCTTGGTCTTCATGATGCTGTTTGTTCAATAATGTTCTCTAACAAACCACTGAGGCCTTCGTAGAACAGGTGTATTTATAATGAGACTAAATTACACACAGGTGTGTGACGGGACGAGTGTCTGTGTCATGGCAGCCAAGCACTGCCATTCAGAGACTGAGTGCAAATGTGTGCTGTATCTGTATTTTGTCTAGTGTGTCTGTGTTTTTCTTTTGCCTTTATGTGTAAAACATTTGAAGCATTCGTAACAATTATCCATATGATGTTTCATACATGTTCCATTATTACTCCCATAGGTGAATAGATGTGCACACATTAACAGCCAACACCACAGTGGGTTAAATGCATGCTTCCCTTAGCCATCCTTACATCTCTTACAGATTAAAAACAATATATTAGTCAAACACATTTCTTTTTCTGTTAAAATAACCACACAAGTCATGCTAAGTCATAATTATCAAATTGATTTAGTTTAAAACATTACATTGGTAAATAGCATCACATGCTATTCTTACCGGTGTTCATCTTGTCTTGTTTGTTTGTTTAAAAGAGTGCGTGCTGCGTTTGCTCTGCTTAAATGTCCTGTTGACTTCTGGGTTATGGGAAGTGAACCTGACTATTTTTAAAATTCATATTTAGGCTGAAATTTCATCATTGGCCCAGCCAAAATATAGCAGTAATTTGAAACAATTTTTTTGAATTTTGTAGCTTGATAGAAGTTATTTAATGGCTGGTAATAGCTTATTTAAAAAAGAGTCTGCTTTGAACATCCCTGTCTTGTTTTGTATATTGGTTTGATCCAATTGTAATGGCCTGTTCAAGCTCTATTTAAGCACAGTGCCCCTGTCTGAAAGAATTGATGTCGTATGGGCGTAAGCCTAAGAGCTCTGATGACATTTTGTGACTAGTGAAATTAGTCTGTTTAATTCGCCTTTATTTTGGCTATCAAGCCTTTTTACTTTATTATCTGAAAGGGTTTGTTTTATTTATTTACCTTTTCTTTTTCCCTTTTCCTAACAAGTTTTGTGTAAAAACTTGCGCCTTTAAACCCTATTTGGGTAAAATAAAAACCCATCATTCTGCAAAGGTTTTGCTTCATTCCCTGAGCGTTATTTTCCATCTTACTCCCATCAAGACCCTCAGTAACGTCTACCCTTCACAAGGTCAACTCTATTATCTAATTAGGTTACTTCTGAAGGCAATTGATTGCACTGGATTTTATTTAGGGGTATCAGAGTACAGGGCTGTATACAAATGCACGCCACACTTTTCAGATTTTTATTTGCTTAAAATTTTGAAAACCATGTATCATTTTCATTCCACTTCAAATTATGTGCTACTTTGTATTGGCCTATCACAGAAATTCTCAATAAAAAACATTTAAGTTTGTTGTTGTAAAATGTGTAAAAGTTCAAGGGGTATGAATACTTTTGCAAGGCACTGTATACGTAACTTCTCACAGTTAGCTGGCTTGCTTGTTCTAGCAAAAGATGTGGCAACACCCCCCCCTTCCCCCAGCAAATTACCATTTATAAGTAGTACCACTTGTGTATGTAATATATGTAAAATTTTATGTGAGGTTGTTCATTTCTCTTTTTAATATCTTTTCTCTTTTCATTCATGCTTTCAATTGCCTTTAGTTGTACTAAATTCATAACTCTTGATATTTTACTTTTTTTTTGCAAAAATTTTTTTTGCAAAAACAATGCAAAAGATTGTAGACTTGATGTGTAGAAGAAAAATCTGAATCGGTATAAATTTTCACTTGTATAAAATATGATGAAACCTCCCAACAAAGGGAAATTACGGTGTTACAGTAGCAGCAGGTTATAAAATCAAAATTAATACGCAAGCGCATAAGAACACAATGTAAGGGAACATAAATCTATATATACAGTATACTATGTGCAGGAAAAACAAGCAAACAGCAGCCAAAAATTTAAGAACTGATATACTATTCCAAGTCGTCTCCTATGACGCGTGCTAGAATAAGTAAACACCGACTTTGTAAACACACAGGCCATGGATTGGTTCAATAAGGACATGTGGCACAGAGCAGCAACAATATTATTATTGTGGGTGGTGAAACCACCCATATTACTATTGCTTTGAGAAGGGATTTTGGTGTGTGAATTTGCGGCCAAAGGCTGCAAATCCACCGACCCTGCTTGAGGAACGTGTCGATGCGACCTCCGGTGGCCGAAAGACAGCCAAAAAACACGTTTCGGACCGCGGTAATTACTATTGCTTGTAATTACTACCGAATGCCCTTCGGTGACCGATAGACGGCCGAAAAATGCGTTTCGGGAGGCGTTTCGTGGAACTGCTCTACAATCATTTGTGCACACGCGTAGAGAACCTTCAGCCGCTCGACTAGACACTCAGGATATGTCGATGCCGCCTTCGGTGGCTGCGCGGCGACCGGGCAAAGTGCCGGAAATTGACCGAAAACGTGTTTTTTAGGCGTGGTTTCGGCCTGGAAACCACACAACTGGCTCTCACTCGTAGAGACCTTTGAGCTGCACGATTCGACATATGGCATGTGTCGATGTGGCCTGAGCTGACCGAAAGAAGGCCAAAAAACGAGTTTCGGACCGCGGTAATTACTTTTGTATTTTTTTGGATTTTTTGGGCGTGGTTTTGCGGCCGAAGGCCGTAAAACCACGCAACCTGCTCTCTCTCGTCGGCACTGTTACTCCGCTCACCTGGACACTTGGATCGTGTCGATGCGCATTTCGGTGACTGAGAAACAGATGAAAGATCCTATTTTTTTGCCGGTTTATTATTATATACAACATGCTAACATGCTAACATGCTCCGATTAAGCTGAAACTTGCCAGACTGGTCTGTGACATGCCCCTGTGACCTCTGGTGGTGTTAGCAGTAGCTCATTAGCATGCTAATATGCTAACATGCTCCGATTGAGGTGAAACTTGACCGACTGGTCTGTGACATGCCCCTGTGACCTCTGACTGTGTTAGCAGTAGCTCGTTAGCATGCTAACATTCTAATGTGCTAACATGCTCTGAATGAGGTGAGACTTGCCAGGGTTGTCTGTTATGTGCCCACGTCACCTATGGTGGTGTTAGCATTAGCCTGTGAGCATGCTAACATGCTCCTACTGATGTGAAACTTGCCACACTGGTCTGTGACATGCCCACGTGACCTATGGTGGTGTTAGCATTAGCTCGTTAGCATGCTAGCATGCTTATATGCTAACATGCTCCGATTGAGGTGAGACTTGCCGTGACGCTCTGTGACTTTGACACGTGGTCTCTTGTGGTGTTAGCATTAGTATGTTGGCACTGAGCACCACCCATCTCAAAATTTCTTCAGGAATTTTGCACACCGTTTCTAGTTTATTATGGGTGGTGAAACCACCCATATTACTATTGCTTTTTGAGGGGTTTTTGGGCAGCGGATTTGCGGATTCTGCTCGAGCTCGTAGAGACCGTTCAGCCGGTCGACTGGACACATGAAACGTGTCGACGCGACCTTCGTTGACCGATAGGGGGCCGAAAAACGCATTTCCGGAGACATTTTGTGGAACTACTCTACAATCATTTGTGAAGGCGGGGTATTGCGGCCAAAGGTATTGCTCGCTGTGCACACGCATAAAGAACTCTCAGCCGCTCAACTGGACACTCGTGACATGTCGACGCCTCCTTCACTGGCCGCACAGCGGCCAGAAAGCTTGCCACAAAGCTCGCTTTTCAGGCGTGGTCCCAGAAGGGTTTTTGGGGCCGCTAATCAGCCCACCCTGCTCGAGCACGAAGAGACCATCCAGCCCGGTCGACTGGACACATGCAACGTTTCAACGTGACCTTCAGTGACTGACAGACGGTCGAAAAATGTGCATCGGGAGGCGTTTCGTCGAAATGCTCTACAATGATTTGTGAAAGCGGGGTATATGGCATGTGTCGATGTGGCCTGAGCTGACTGAAAGAAGGCCAAAAAACGAGTTTCGGACTGCGATAATTACTCTTGTACTTTTTCCGATTTTTTTGGGCGTGGTTTTGCGGCCGAAGGCAGTAAAACCACCCAACCTGCTCTCTCTCGTCGGCACTGTTACTCCGCTCGCCTGGACACTTGGATCGTGTCGATGCGCATTTCGGTGACTGAGATGGATGAAAGACCCTATTTTTTTTGCCGGTTAATTATTATATACAACATGCTAACATGCTCTGATTAAGCTGAAACTTGCCAGACTGGTGTGTGACATGCCCCTGTGATCTCTGGTGGTGTTAGCAGTAGCTCATTAGCATGCTAATATGCTAACATGCTCCGATTGAGGTGAAACTTGACAGACTGGTCTGTGACATGCCCCTGTGACCTCTGGCGGTGTTGGCAGTAGCTCATTAGCATGCTTACATGCTAACATGCGCCGATTGAGGTGAAACTTGACCGACTGGTCTGTGACATGCCCCTGTGACCTCTGGCGGTGTTGGCAGTAGCTCATTAGCATGCTAACATGCGCCGATTGAGGTGAAACTTGACAGACTGGTCTGTGACATGCCCCTGTGACCTATGGCGGTGTAAGCAGTAGCTCGTTAGCATGCTAACATGCGCCTACTGATGTGAAACTTGCCACACTGGTCTGTGACATGCCCACGTGACCTATGGTGGTGTTAGCATTAGCTCATTAGCATGCTAGCATGCTTATATGCGAACATGCTCCGATTGAGGTGAGACTTGCCGTGACGCTCTGTGACTTTGACACATGGCCTCTTGTGGTGTTAGCATTGGCATGTTGGCACCGAGCCCCACCCATCTCAAAATTTCTTCAGGAATTTTGCACACCGTTTCTAGTTTATTATGGGTGGTGGAACTTGTGAAGGCGGGGTATTGCGGCCAAAGGCCGTAATACTCTGCTCACTGTGCACATGCATAAAGAACCCTCAGCCGCTCGACTGGACACTCGTGACGTGTCGACGCCTCCTTCGCTGGCCGCACAGCAGCCAGAAAACTTGCCACAAAGCTCGCTTTTCAGGCGTGGTCCCAGAAGGGCCAGAAGATTTCTATGCATGGTTCCAGAACAACATGCCAGCAAGAAAGACAACATTCCAAATCCAGCACTGTTAACACAAACACCTGAGGCTCCCCCACAGATAACCCTCGGTGGCAGCACAGAGCAGATTTGAGCATCTTTCAATTTGAATATATGTGTCATTTAAAAATGCAATGAAAAATAAAAGAACATTTAATAACACCTGGCACCTTATGGAGTTAATTTTATTGACTAAAATTAAAACCGCTGGAGCTGCTTTACAATGTAAAATGTCACAACTGCTCTCAAGCTGATCCACAGACACATACCAGATTTTAATTATTTAAAATGGTATACAGTCGACCCTCGGCACTTCATGCTTCGAATTTCACGGCTTCGCTCTGTAGTGTTTTTTTCCCAATACAGTATATTCATTAAAAAGTTGATTGAGACAGTGAAAATGATACAGCGCACGCTCGGTTGTCTGAGTTAATTATACACCCCTATATTAAAATTAAAATTACTGTACGTATGGACTGTAAGCCTGTGTGTAAATGATGCGTGTATTGCTGTTCCGGAATGCACTTGATGGAGTGATGGAACCCTACAAAAGCCTCATCAAGTATATGAAAAGACAGCGCCAGAAACTGTCCATCACTATGTTCTTTAGCTGCACATCAACATTGAACAAGTTGCACTATTTTCACAGGTTAGTGGTTGTGTGTAAGAAATGTGTGTAATTAAATGTACAATAATCATAATAATATGGTATTTGTAATGTCTAATATGTCTTTTTCTCTCTTATTTTGTCTAATATACTGGGTAATACGAGTGTAATGGTGACCAAAGGGTGTTATTTCATGTCTAGAAGGCTCTAATAATGTTAAAAACAGTATTTAGAAGGTTGTAAACAGGTTTCTTATGCTTGAGCTATGAAAATATTCGATATACAAATAAAGAATGCTACTTTGAGGAAATTCACTTATTGTGGTAGAGTCTGGAATGAAATAACCGTAATAAACAAGGGTTGACTGTATTGCCAAAATTTGGTATATTGTTAGAACTACAGCAACCATCTAAGCCTACATGTTAACTCTGACAGTCTGCGTTAGCATCCTGCACCGTGCTTCAAGCAGCTAGTCATCACAAAGAGCGGTCTTCTCACCCCAGACCCATTTCATCATGCCTACTGCTACCATCCAACTTTTCCTGACCCATTTGAACTAATAAGGATAAGAATGTATGGATGCTGTTCAAGGATGTCAGTTTAACATGATCATCCCACAACAATTGATTGGAAAGGTAAACCTATTGGGTCTGGCCACCCTGTCTGCAACTGAATAATGGACTTTTTGACTGGGAGACCCCAGTTCTTCAGAATCGGCAACCTCACTACACTAAGCAGGGCGAGAGCCAGTCCTCAGCTGTGCTCAACTGAGATGACTGTCCTAAAAAGTACAGTTCCATTCACATCATCAGGTTTGCTGATGACATTACAGTTGTGGAACTCATCAGCAACAATGATGATCTAGGTATATATGATATAGGCAGTATACAGGGAGGAGATGATATAGCTTGCAGGATGGTGTAAAGACAACACTGCATCTCTTAATGTTGATAAGACTAAAGAGATAATTGTTGAGAACCTGAATAGACTACTCACAGGACGTCAATGTAACAACTCTGAAGTGAGTCAAAACCTCGAAGTTTCTTGGCATGCACATGACTGTGGACCTCTTATCCACACAACCTTTTACAGAGGTACAATAGAGAGAGTTCTGACTAGCTGTCTCACTCTGTGGTATGAAAGTGGCACAGTCTCCAAACCCCTAATGCGCAAGTTCACAAGACCCTACAGCAGATTGTGAGAACAGCTCAAAGATGATTGGGGTTTCTCTACTCACCATCTACACCTCATACAACAACAAACATACAACAGTTGCAGATGACCCCCTCACCCATCTCATCCACTCTTCATGCTCCTTCCATCTGGCAGAAGGTACAGGAGTATCTGTGTCATCACCAGCAGACTCCACAACAGTTTCTTTTCTATGGCATCCAGATTACAGAACACTTTGCTAATTTGGTAATAATTTTATTGTAGAAAAAACAAAACAAATACAGTTGCTAGACAAAGGAGAGATAACACGACCTAATTTGAATATAGTGAATAATGAAAGACAATAGGAAACAGGTGCTTGTGATCAAGGTCATGTGATGTGCAGAACCTGATGGGAAATGCCGTCCAGGAGTCCAAGCCAAAATTACCAATCGAGGCACAATCCGGCATTGACATATATCCCCTTCTTAAGGCATTGCTCCTGACTTTCTTACTCTGTCCATGACAGAGTCCTGTGCCACTGCTCCACACACCACCCTTGGTGATGCCAGCAGCAGGCACAGTTGTCTTAGTGTGTCTCGAGTGTGATGTAGCCTTTGAGGCAGAACATGAAATTGGATGACAGCGAAGCTCAACAGGAGAGCAAAGCCCAAGGTGGAGCCCAAACTCATCCACAAAGACAGAGTGAGGAGCAAAGCTCTTCTTGGTGTTTGGGGGGGGGGGGCACCATCAACCTCATAGCAAGAGAGACGTACAATGCAAGCAATAAGAAGTAGTGACTTCAGAGGCAGAGCAGGGAGATGGAGCAATTGTCTGAGGCAGAACAAGGAGGCAAAGCGAATTTCCAAGATGGAACATTGGAGACAGGGCAACATCTGATGCTGAATATGGCGGCAGAGCGATATCTAAACTGAATATTAGTGGCATAGCAATTTTCAGGGTGGAGCAGGAACACTGAGCCCCTGAGGTATACTTTCCTCTTGGCCTAGCTTTCCCTGGGCTCATCATCTAACTCTGTCTTTCCCATCACCTCCCATGCTCAGGAATCCCCTTCTTGTCATACCTCCAGAGGTAGCACATAGTGTCGAACCAATCCTCAGTAACTTTTATACAATTTTTCTTTCACACCAGGCAATTCTTCTTTAGGAGGGATTTCTAGTCTTGTAAAAATTATGCTGTGGCATGTACAAAACTCCTGCTATGGGATGTAAACAGTTGCATTAGTTGTTTAGTTACATTTTGAAGTAATGTTTGCATTTGCCACATTGCAAAATTTAATTGAATACAGCACCATTCATAATTGTCTATGAATGTAAAAAAAAAAAAGTGCAATGCTGACTCTGCTCTGGTGCCCCATGAGGTTTTGTGTTTTCTGTGTAGTGAAATTTTGTGTGGTACTATTTAGTGGTTAAAATACCAAAATGTCACTGTAATTTTGTGATTTTGGTATATTTAATCATAAAATGCCTCTTTAAATCTTTTACAGTGCAGCAGTGAGTCTGAGAGTGACAGCCACCAAAGAAAAGTATCACGACAGAAAAAGAAAGAGTGAGTACAGACAGAATGGAGCATGTATGTGCCTTATTACTTGCTTTTATTTTCTCTTCTTTTGCTTTCATTCTGTTCTCATTTTTTAAAATTTGCTGTTTTTATTACCAAAGACAGTTTCACAGTGGTTTTACTGATAGTTTAGTAATACAATGTAATGAGTGGATGTGAATATTTGATTTGGCATGTGTAGATACTGTATTATCCACAAATTCTATATTTCCCTATTATACATGTCGTGCATTATTTATTTTTATCATGACCCTCTTAATCATTAAAAGTTGTGTCAACATTTCACATGCATTTTTTTGACCAAGCAAACCCAAATCATCTGTTTTATGAATGTACATTTTGAACACCCTGTACGGTCTCATCCAAAAGTATTAGAACAAGGCCAGTACTATTGTTTTTGCTATACACTGAAGACATTTGTGTTTGATGTGAGGCAATAGATCAGACTTTCAGATTTGACTTCCTAATATTTACATCTGTATGTTTTAAACGGTTTAGAAAATGACTGCTTTGGTGGCAGACCACCCAGTTTTCATTGGATAATGTTCAGATAATAAATTAAAGCAAATAAAACTTTATATTTTTGGTTGCATCAACTGCATCAATCTGGCAAACCACTGATAACACCAAACTGTTGCTTTCTACATTTGTGATTCTTTTCTAGGCTTGTACGATGCTTCTTTTAGTTGTTGTTTTTTTGTATCCTGTCAGCCTCCTCAGGAGGTGAAATGCATGCTCAATTGGTTTAAGGTTTGGTGATTGTCCTGGTCAGCCTAAAACCTTCCACTCTGATGAAGTCCTTTGTTGTGTTGATGTGTTTTGGGTCATTGTCCTTCTGCCTGAAGAACTTGCTCCTAATTAGATTGCATTCATTTCATTGCATAAATTTGCAGGCAGAATTTTTCTGGATTTATTCTCGTGCTAAGAGATTTTCCCTCTTAAATCAGTTTCAAAATGGCTTGCACTTCTCCTATAGACAGCTGTCTGCTCTTTGTTTTGGTTTATTATCATTAAACAACAAACACAGTTTAAAAACAATTACAGGTTTCACAGGCAAAACCTAGGGCTCAAACCAAGAATAGACATCCATACCGCTAGGGTGGCAGAGAAACGGAAGCCAATTCCAGCTGAGAGACAGTGTACACACTTGTCAGGCCACCAACCTATCACAAGGTTAACACAGAGATGAACAACCATTCACACTCACGTTCACACCTATGGGAATTTAGAGTAGACAGTTGACCTAATCTGCATGTCCTTGGGCTAAGGGAGGAAACCGGTGTACCTGGAGGAAACTCATGCAGGCATAGGAAGAACTCCTAAACTCCACCCAGTAGATCACTGCACTACCATGTCGCCCAGAGTAGACATTTACAGCTATTAATTTTAATAATTGTCAGCTACCTGTGCATCTCAAAAAATATTCTGCAAAAAAGTGCAATATCTTCCATCAGATATTGGAAAGGAGAATGGATGGAAGGGCCGGCCGGCTGGGATTTGCTTTTAGCCTTGCACAGACCCCTGCCCATTTGCTGTGCTTCTGCTTCCTCGTGCACCGCTTGTGGCAGGATCTCTCCCAGCCAGCGGCATCAGGTGACGCCGAGGGCTGGAGGCCTGGTCTCTGTAGCAACCCGAGGACGCATAGTGTTTCTAGTAGATCATCCTGCTTTTCAGTTTTTGTATGATTTCTTGTATTTCTGCAGTGTTTGGTTTTGAACATGAACGCTGTTTGTTTTGATGACCATATGTTTTTGTAGTCACGGCCATTAACAAAAAAAGCACCATTTTTGATCCAGAGTGGCCGCTTCGAGCTACCTTCTTTCCCCCATCTTGGAATTTCATCATTTCAGAAGTCCATTTTTTAATTAAATTACAGAAAATGCACATTTTCACAATATTGTAATTTTTTGCACTAGTATTTAGTCAATATAACAGGGCATACCTGGGCAACAAGAAACATCTGTCAGTCACTTGAAATATGGGTGGGTTCAAACAAAAGGTGTCTTTCTAGTAGTTTGACACAACTAGATTTAAATATCATAAAATGAAAGCTGTAATTCTGATCTTTCGTCTCATATTCATCTTTTGATCTCAAACCTGGATGTCTTCAGCATATAGCAAAAACAGAAGAATTGGCTTTGCTGTTCCAGTACTTTCCACTCCAGTGCTGTTCCAAAGGGGAATCTATAAGGAATAACCATTGCCAAAATGTGTAATTAGGGACACCAAACAAACTGTCAATACACTATATGTGTGAAAGTATCCAGACTCCTAATCTACAAGTCTAGCATTTCTTTTGATATCATTGGTGCTGGTCATAAAGAGTTGGGGACTTCTTTTCTAGGTAACTCTTCTGGGAAGGCCCACAAACAACACCCCTGTCGCAACCCAAAGGCTCTGTTCAGGCTTGTTAAGTTCTTCCATCCTGCTTTCAGGAGACCATTTGTTGAAAGATCCCTATTTATTCTGTGACTATGCATGGTCTTCTACCACTTCTGCATATCAGAAGATTTAAAAAAAAAAAAAAAATTTTTACACCAGAAATATTGATTAAAGCTGATGCTGTACAAGTGCAGAAACCTGCTGAACAGGCTTGTTGAAAAGGTATAGTCTTATGATGTTAACATGCTGAAAGTCACTGGAGGTCTTTAGAGGATTGTGTTTACTGCTAATGTTTTTCTGTAGAAATTAGTTATCAGTGATATGCAACAGATGTTGCATAAATTGTGTCTGGGTACTTTTGGACATATATATATTCAGTTGTATTTGCTGAGTCTAGTAAGTACATTTAGTCAGTCCAAAGCCCACTTTTGCCTCTTAGATGGTGCCTGTATTGACTGTGGAGGATGATGGTCCAGCAACAGCATGATAGTGTAGCTAAAGCTATTTCTAGACCCAGCAGGTGAAAATTGTGGTATTTCTGTGTTGAAAGAAATACCTGGAAAGATGACTCAAATAAGGAAGATGATGGTGAGGAAGAAGCCAGCAGTTCAGAGAGTGAGCAGGAAGAAAAAATTTTTAGATCCACACGGCTTCCTGCTAGAAGGTAAGAGTGTAGCGAAACTTGGCCTTCAGACAGCTCAAATAGTGTTACGAAATGAGCAGTTTGGTCAGTTCTTTAGGACATTTGTGATGGACAGATTAGATGATTCATCAAAAAGCTTTTTGGCATGTATTCACCCCTCATGTTCTGTTCAATGCAGAATAGCACAGTCAAATTGCAAGTTATTGTACAACATGTGTACATCTCCATATGTAATTCCAGATGTGTTGAAGGTTAAACCAGTGAGCACAGAATTGACAATCTCATAGGTTAAAACATTATAATCTGACAATTAGTACAGACCAATGAAATCGATTTACGTCAGCAGTACCACAATTATTGCCATGCTTGATATTAGTAGTTAATTATTGTAATCTTACACTGAAAATATAAAAAAAACCTAACCTTTAATTAAAGTGCATTTATGATAAGAAAAAACCTTATTAAAAAGATATAGCTTATCAAAATTACATTAGGTATTGGCAGCCATAGTTATTCTTGTGAACAAAATGTAACAGAAGCATGTTTCCATTTTTCTGTGACTTTAAGTTCATCTATGTATTTGGAAGCAGTCATTCATGACTTCATATTGGGCCTAAATATGACATGCCACAGAGGCCAGATTCCCTTAGTCATTCCCCAACATGGTGAAGATAGAATATACAAATGAAATGAGACAAGACAAAACTGTGATTAAATTCATATATCAGGTAATGGCTATAAAAACTTCTCAATTTTCAAAATTCAGTTGGATCAATGGATTTTGTCTCAAAGCAACTTTACAGAAATATCTAAATTCTGCTTATGAATATATATA
>JAOVYU010000038.1:9486486-9499021 GCA_025674565.1 Synodontis membranacea | reverse complement strand
TTATTATTAATAATAATAATAATAATATTATCCTCATCCTCATTATTATCATTATTATTATTATTATCATCATCATCCTCATTATTATTATTATTATTATCATCATCCTCATTATTAGTATTCATATTATTATTATTATTATTATTATTCTGTTTTCTATTATTCATAATGATTTTATTTTTGACAGATGTTGAGGTTTAATGCCGGTCACACACTGTAACTGCTTAAATGAGTTTATTAGACATGTATTTTAATGAAGCCTGACATAAGCAGGGTTTCTGGAGAAATATTATAACTGTCAGAAAGAACTCAACTTTCATTCAGCTTTAACTGGGGCTTTATGTGGTGGATCTGTTTCAGGACACCCCGCACACAAACATTCACACCTAGAGGTATTTTATAGTACACGGTCCACTTAGCAGCAGGTTTTAGGAAGGAAGGAGGAAAAAAGAGAACTTGAAGGACCCCCGTGCAGACACAGCAAAACACAAAGAGTGGTAACGTGGCAAAAAAACAAACAAACAAAGAATGAATGCTGCCAAAAGACTCAAGTCCTCTATGGTCATATGAACATGCCTCTGTCAGGACAGAGAATTATTATTAACCGTGCATTCATTTCTTCTTATTCTGCCAGCTCAGTACATCAGATACATCAAACGTCATCACACTCCAACGTCAGGCACGAAAGAAGTCTTGGCTACATTGGAACAGGCTAGAGCGACCAGCCAATCAGGAGAGAGCGTGAGACTGCAAATAAAGCAAACGTGTGTCAGGGGGTGGAACAAAGGAGTCAAGAGGGAAAAAAAAATAAAGATTCAGGGCTGATGAAATTTTCATTTTAGTAGGAAGTTAGTGAATGGCCCCTTTTACTCAAAGGGTAGGAATGTGGGAATACTATACAGTAAAAAGTGGATAAACGTCCTAATATCTATGAAGGACTGCACTATCACTGAAATCAGGCCGGGCTAGCATGTTGTGTGCATTGCATTGCGTCTATTCTCACTTCATAATGACAACCATAAAATACTGAGTGAATAATGTTTTGTAATTAAAAAGGTGCATAAACGGCATTTATGCGTGTTTACCCTCCACTGCAATCTTGGTTGCGGCTTTATTCCGCCTCGCCGTTCTGTACAAAATGTCCGAATACAGGACGCGAGGTCATTGTTTTTTTAGCCTCTGGGCCAGTCAACAAGTCTGTTTAAAAGGGATGGCCTACACATGAGGACAGAGGGGTGATGTTTTTGACATTGACATTCTCCTTTTCAAGACCTGTGCGAAGGTAAAAGTATCTGTCCACAGCATCTAAGGTCTGAGTGCCTTTTTGCCTCGAATCGTTTCCCACTACTTTTCCGTTTCCCCTCCAACATATTTCTCATCGCACAAACACGCTGCTCAGCGAACTTGGCTTGCGTTTGAAAAGTGGTATAAACGTGCACGGCTAGCAAAAGCACCTCGACACTCAGTTCGCCCGCTCTGCTGTTTTGAACGCAACGCTGGCGTGCTCTGGGAACTCGTACGACCCACGTGTAGTACGTTATACGTCACCCTAGACGCCGACAATCTGTCACGCTAAGCAAAAACACACACTAGGGTGCCTTTATGCTGGCTTTGTTTGGATCAGTGTAAACAACCAAAGCCAGCATAATTAGGTGTCTTCTCAACTCAACAATATTGCGGGATCTCTGTTTTAAAAGGGTTAACGAGAGATGATGGCCAAATAATGATAGTCTTTGTTGTGAGGTTTTTGGCTGCCTAATGACCAATGGAAGGTTTTGATTAGTTTCTGTTCCACTAGTGGAAATAGATTCGGAAGAAGCCACACTCACTTCATTACCACATAACTTTTACCATACAGTATCGTTTTAAAATACTGATTGAAAAATGAAATTTTATTGCTTCCGCTAATGACATGGACCAGAGTAACGGTCTGTCGTACAGAAATAACAGAACGTGGAATGCTGTAATTGGCCAATCCGAAGGCCAAGGATTCAAATGAGCAGTGTGAATATTATTATATCTTGACAAACCTCTGCGTGTTGATCAGGTACTCCACCCAATGAAAAGCCAAGGCCATTAAACCATGGGGACAAGCTGGAACCCATTCTTCACCTTGCTTGTCAGAAGAAGGACCTATACTTTAACAACCAACGAGTGTTCACTTTTCCTAATTTTGCACCAGAGGTTGCTGCATATTTGTCAGTGCAGACCACTGAGAAATGTCGCTGACGTAAATACGCCCTACGATCTTCTGCACAATTTTGGAAAGGAAAACTCAATTCAATAGCCAGCTATCAGATTCCACAAGGTTTCTCGCAGTGGATCATTTCATACAGTTCTGTCGCACGGTGTTGGACAGTCACCTGCATTGTAAATGAGACTAAAGCTGTATCGAAAGTGCCGTCCAGATGCACATACTGGTTTACTATAAAGGAGGTGTGAGAGTATGCCTACCTCTCTGTTCAGTCATTTCTAGTTATAGATTTATCAGTAGGCTGGGTCTTTTTTTTTTGTCCCTTCAAATATTGGATGTTTACTGGAATGAAGGGCACCTGGGGGCTATCCTGCACTTTGTTGAGACAAGGGTATGTTCTGCTACAACAGCTTTGACTCAGGCTATACAGGTATATAGTAGAAGTTGTTGTTTTCCTTCTTGAACGTTCACTTTTTTTTGTTTGAGTTAGCGGGAGGGGGTTGGCAGGGTCTTTTTCATTCTCTTAGTGTAAGTTGTCGTATGATTCTATAATTCGAGATGTACAGAGCTTATAATTTAAAGACAATCTAAAGTGCCTTAGACTTAGTTCAAGCTATAATTTGGGCAGCAAGCTTAGAAAACTTTAAGAAGACAGATGTCTAAAAAATGCCCATTCAAGCCATTTGATTGACCAGTTTGATTCCGGTTTAGGTTTTGCTAACTAGCCATGTGGATATTAATAGCCATTATGATGAATTTTATTCTAATCTGCACCTGAATCCTCTCCTGATTTTAGTTGAATGGATACTTTTTTTTTTTAACAGCATTCACAATTCTATTCATTGATGAGGTTTCCAACACAGTTCTTGATGATCCTAAAAGGCAGTGTTTCTGCCTCACAGCTTCAGGTTCAGTCCTGAGCTTTGGTTACTTTTGCGTGGGTTTCCTCTGGGTACATCGGTTTCATCCCACCTCTGATACATGCTTTTAGGGAGACCAACCATGCCAAATTCTTCCTAGGTGTGAATGAGTATCAGTGTGAGCATGGTACTGAATCTGTATCTATGATTTGTCGCATATTAAACTAAACACAAATGAAAATTAATAAATTATAGTTGCTTTTAGACAACGAGTGTTTTAGTGTCTTTCACTAGAGCCTTGCAATTTTTAAATGCTATTTTTTCCCCCTCTTTCACTTATGAGGTAAGATAACCAGATAAAATGATACATCTTCACTTGTGCTTGTGATTCCTCCCCTTGAACATTTCTACATTTTTACTTTTACAACCTGGAACTGAAATGACAATGACAAAAAAACATAACATTTATCGGGGTCAAAAACCAATACAAGTCTGCAAAATGATGTACTGTACAAATGAAAAGCATAAAAGTTAAGCTTGAGTCACGTATTCACCCTGCTAGTGTGAAACTTCTTAATTAGCTCAGGTGCAACCACATCGTTAGGCAAATGAGGTTCACCTGTGTGTAGTTAAAGTCACGTGACCTCAATGTAAAGTCACCTGTTCATGGAAGACCCCAGAGTTTGTTAAAAGAACATACCTAATCAAAAAAGCATCAGGAAGACCAAAGAGTTCTCAACACAAGTCAGGGACAAAGTTACATAAAAGTAGCGATCCAGACTTTGAGTTCTGGTTGACTTCTTGGCATATAAGAATATGAACGCCATCCTCAAGGTGAAACGTGGTGGTGGTAGCTGTTCAACAGCAGGGACTTGGAAAAGAGTTCGGTTTGTTGGATGGCACCAAATATAGCGCAGTCTTACAAAGAAATTTAACTTGCATCCAACACAAGTTGGCTTTCTTGTTTAATGCAAGAGTTCAATACAAAATTACAATTAAAATTTAAAGGTGCCAAAAAAAAAAAATTGTGCACCTTCAGATGTTACACATTGGCTAAATAATAAAAAAGCAAATGTACTCCACTTCAATTCCAGGTTGTAACACTACAAAATGAGCAAACAGAAAAGGTGTTCTGTACACACGCACATGCACACGCGTGTATAAATCTGCACTTTTCATTTTTCCCACTTTATTGTTAGGAGATTCTTAGGAGATGACAATAGTTAAGCAGCCTCAGAATGAGAGAGCAGAACGACCCTCAGCTGATTAACTGCATACATATTTGTATGTATTTGCCTATGATGATGGTGCGTAAGATAGTGGCCATCTGTGAACAAAATGTATTTTCCACAATAATACAAAGCATTCGTCTTCAAAGTAATGGCAGTTACATTCTATGATTTGTGAAAGGATTCGGGTTTGTTTTTTTCATCCTAGTGTTTTATCCTTGACATTTTTTTTTAATGTTGGTCAGAGGGTGTACATTGCAGTGACGCAAACAAGCTGAAATCCGATGGCACTATGTCCGGTGAGTAGGCTGGATGTGGTGAAATTCCCATCCAAGGCTTAAAATTGTGTCTTTTGTCATTTTTGTGAAAAAAGACACAGTCGATGATGTTCTTTTGTGCACGTGGAACCCAATTACCATCTTTCAGAATCTTTCTCATTGCCTCCAGACACCTTAGAACAGTAGAATTATCCATATTCAAATGCCTTGCCATCTTTCAAGTCGATTGTTGAGTCTTTTTCCAACAGTTTCTGCAGATCCTCATCTACAGTTTCCTTTGGTCTACCACTTCTTTGGCTTATCATCTAGCTCAAGTTCACGTTTTTGAAACTTGACCACAGAAGTGCCAATCACAGCGTCGCTATAAACTTGCTTGCGTTGAGCTTTTTCCACTATTGAATAAGAACAGAAGGCAATGACAAATATGAATGATAAGCCACTTAAATATGCTTTTATGGGAGTTTCGATGAATAATGAAACATATTTACTAAGCCACAGACTAATGCAACACCCTAATAACACACAGGCATTTCAAAACACACACACACACACACACACACACACACACACACACACACACACACACACAGAGAGAGAAATAACACAGAGGCATGTTGATGCAGCAGCAGCTGTATTTGGGTATAAAGGCAATGCTCCAGTGTGTGTGTGTGTGTGTGTGTGTGTGTGTGTGTGCGTGTGTGTGTTTCAGTGTAAAAAAAGTTCAAATATAGTAAAGCACTATAGAATTAAACAAAAACCCAATAACAAGAAAGTCAATAATCACAAACCCTGCCCACCAAAAGGTGTGTGTGTGTGTGTGTGTGTTTGTGTAAATATATATCTGTACACTCACACTGCATATCTGGTTGCACACACATTTGTATCTAAGGCAATTTGGTCTAAACAGAAATACCATTATTTATATCTACTTGATTATTTATATCCATTCACAGAGCTGGAAGGTGATCCAAAAAAAATAAAACAAAACAAACAAACAAACAAAAACAGCTGATTGCCTGATTGCTAGGCATTGGGAAACAAAAGTGATTTAGAGTCAACTCCACACATAAAATGATTCAGCTCGAATACACAAAGGACATAGTGCAAGAATGTGTACTATTCACCTGCTAACGTTGGACAAATGCCTCAATCCTTGGCGAACACATGAGCAGTCTGGCAGTATTTCAGAAAAGTCAAATTTGTGATAAAATGTTGCCAATATGAATACCTTGAACCTGGTCAACCATAGAAGCTGAGAAGAGTCAGGTACAAGTTTAAGTGTAGGTAATGTTAACAAAGGTTTATTCAGGCATTTAAAAAAAAAAAAAAAAAAAAATCTCACTTAGTTCATTGCAGCCTAAAAGATCGTGTGGAATCAACTCCAGCACTTGGAATCTGAGTGAACTCTGGTTATTTAAATTTGGTTAAAGTGGAATGTGTTGCAATGACATTTGAATGAAGCTTTGCATAGTGTCTGTGTGATTGTGTTCAGGAGGCACAAAGTGCCTTTGTTTAGTGTGTTTATTTTATGTAATGCAATAATTAAATCCCCCTGAGAGAGAGTGTGTGTGTGTGTGTGTATCCATTAGCTAATTAAAGTAACAGTGTACCAGGCAGTGAGTTTATTACTGTTTGTGTGTCTTATCAGATTTGATGACTGTCTGGCTTGACTACTGTGTGACAAATGTATGCTATATGGACAAAAGTTTGTGGACACCTGACCATGACACCAGTATGTAGTCCTTCTCCATGGGCAATCTCCATCTGTTTAATATGTTGTTGTATACTGTAGTATTACAATTTTTTTCTACACTGGGACGAAGAGGCCCGAATCTGTCCCTGCACGATTAATGCCCCTGTGCACAATGAAGACATGGCAGGTACGCTGAGGGTTGGTGTGAAAGAACTTGAGCGGTCTCCACAGAGCCCTGAACACCTTTGGGGAGAACTGAAACGCCGACTGCACCCCAGGTCTCCTCACCCCAGGTCTCCTCACCCAACATCAGTGCCTGACCTCACTAACGCTCATGTGGTGAACGGACACAAATTCCCCACAGACGTGCTCCAGAATCTAGTGAAACACCTTCCCAGAAAAATTGAGCTTATCATCACCGCAAAAGGACTAAATCTGAACTGGGATGTTTAACAAAGCACCTATGAGTGTTATGGTCAGGTGTCCACAGAGTGTACGTAAAACCTAGTGTACTAAAGCTGTCGTGTTTACAGTGCTGCCTCTGTCCTCCCTACACCGGTCTCCCTCTCTTATCTGGAGAACATGTCTCGCTGTCAATCTCATAACGTACACCACGTCACTCTGAGCTGCTCTGGATAGAAGTGTTTGCTGAAAGAAAAGATGTCGACGTAGACTACAACACATCACCACCCTGAGACACTACATGGCTGTACAGAGTCAAAGGTTCTCAATTTTATACAAAGAAGTCCATCTAGAAACACCAGGCTCATCAGAGAATCCGTATCGATCTCAGATCATGAGTTAGTTACAGGAATCTGTTCATTTGAGTGTCTGCGTTAAACACTGATGTAAAATGCCCGGCCTGCAAGGCTGGCTACATGGCTACCTAATATAACTATCTATTATCTATCCCAACAAGTAGCTAATGCAAAAAAATAAAAAATAAAAAATAATAATAATAATAATAATCAGCGATTTTAGGAATTATGTGAATTAGCGTTCTTTTTCAGATCTCAGATTGAGTACTTCCATAGTGCACACTGGGGAGATCGGTGAGAGTGCAGTTTATCATTAATACCTGGAAGGTGTGCTACGATTGAGCAGAAATGAAATGTTACACGCCGGGTACTTTTTATGCTTGCTGGTTGCAGTCTACTCTAAGCAGCAGAAAGGGCGGGGCCAACAGAGGCCATTATGGGTTGAAATTTTTGTAATGGTCAACAAGAATGCCATTACAAAACAGATGGAAATGAGGACAAAAGAGCTGATGCATATTTAGACTGAGCAGTTGGTTCTGCTCAAGGGTGCTCCGGCACAGCTTAATAAAGTGAGATGCCACACGATGAAGTGTCATTTCTGTTTAGTGAAAAGCACTAGTGTTTGATTTGTGTTGCTGCCTGATAAAAGTCCTGGTACGACATAGTGTAATAATATAGTGCATAGTGCGCGATTTGAGACAGAGCCCTGAACTGAGGAAATCCCTCCACTGAAGCTCTCGCTTGCTTGCTTGCTAGTTCCATAATACAGCTCTCTAGTAAACTATGGCACAGATGCCTACTACTATTTACATGACATAATGTTTAGCCGAGCTCTTTAGGAGCAGCGCACAGTCTTGC
Source organism: Synodontis membranacea (assembly GCA_025674565.1). Lineage (NCBI taxonomy): Eukaryota > Metazoa > Chordata > Actinopteri > Siluriformes > Mochokidae > Synodontis > Synodontis membranacea. Next base: position 9,491,151 of record JAOVYU010000038.1, on the reverse strand, counting down.
AGTTGGCTGTACTCTCGATGTATAGCACAGCACAGCCCAGGCGTAGAGCCGTGCTTTCATTTCCTTGTCTGAAGATGAATGCAGGAGTGATTGAGAGAGAGAGAGAGAGAGAGAGAGAGAGAGAGAGAGAGAGAGTAAGATCGCATGTGTGTGTGTGTGTGTGTGTGTGTGTGTGCTCACTGAGCTTTTACAGTAACTGGTGTTAATCACATACACGTTTCATTAACACCCAAAGACGTGTAAAGTTTTCTGAGCGATGATGATGATGGGAAAAAACGAAATAAAGACTGAATATTTAAAATGAAAATCAAAATCAAGCTGAATGGAATAAGTCCCTGCATATATGTGCATTTGGTGTGTGTGTGAGTGCATGAGGGAGTGAGAGAGTGAGAGTGAGAGAGAGACTATGTGCTTCTCTTCTGTAACTCCTGAATGATTGCTGTGGAGAGAAAACAAAAACAGTATTAACGTTATGGGTAATGATCACACAAACGTGTTAGGACCAGCACTACAGTAACAGCAAATCTGTTTATTAGGAATAAGTTCTGTCCCCAGTGCTACAGTTTTACACTTTGAGGCCGGTCTCTTTAAGGCCTCGACAGTGATTCCATTTCAACCTTCCTAGCTGTCAAGGGCGGTGAATATCATGAACAGCTTCATGTGAGGCAATATTTAACTAGCCCACTGAGCTGGGAAGTGCTCCCTATTTGGTGCACATACTGTCTAACTTTGTGACTTTGTTGGAAGGTCTCAGTGTGGGTCCATACACACACACACAAGAAGGTATCCAGTGATAATATCACCCCCTGGAGGTTAACACAACCACCTATATGCATAACAGTAATGATCCAAGGAATGTGTAAAGAAGTGAACTGAAAACTTATCCCAGGTAGGGGTTCATTAAAACTGGGGGTTGTGACCTCACGTAGGGTCACCTGATTTACAAGTCAGGCCATGAAAGAAACTCACAATCTCACACTCTCCTCTTTTGTTTCATTCAACAACGAAGTCCATCTAGAAACACCAGGCTCATCAGAGAATCCGTATCGATCTCAAATCATGAGTTAGTTACAGGAATCTGTTCATTTGTAATGTCTGCGTTAAACACTGATGTAAAATGCCATTTTATGCAAAAAAAAAAAAAAAAAAATTTAATAATAATTATGTGAATTAGCGTTCTTTCTCAGATCTCAGATTGAGTACTTCCATAGTGCACACTGGGGAGATCGGTAAGAGTGCAGTTTATCATTAATACCTGGAAGGTGTGCTACGATTGAGCAGAAATGAAATGTTACACGCCGGGTACTTTTTATGCTTGCTGGTTGCAGTCTACTCTAAGCAGCAGAAAGGGCGGGGCCAACAGAGGCCATTATGGGTTGAAATTTTTGTAATGGTCAACAAGAATGCCATTACAAAACAGATGGAAATGAGGACAAAAGAGCTGATGCATATTTAGACTGAGCAGTTGGTTCTGCTCAAGGGTGCTCCGGCACAGCTTAATAAAGTGAGATGCCACACGATGAAGTGTCATTTCTGTTTAGTGAAAAGCACTAGTGTTTGATTTGTGTTGCTGCCTGATAAAAGTCCTGGTAACAATTTTTGTTAAAAAAAAAAATTAGTAGATAAAGTAAATATTAGAAATACTGAAAATGGACTTTGTGTTGTAACATTTAAAAATCTTACTGGGTGAAATGTCTACTTTCGGACATCTTTAAATGAACAGGGTGCAAGTTATTTGAGTCTTTTTTCAAACAAACTAGTGTTGTGTCTCAAAGCGCATAAATAAGTACTATAATAGACTGCTATGTGGTATTAACACTAGGTGGTTTTCCTTTTACAATTAGTGTTGAAATCGAAAACCCTTCCTAAAAGTTGTTTTCAGAACTACCTATAGGTCTGTTTTTGCGTAGTCGCTATGATTGTCATGTCAGGGTTTTTGATATGGGATGCAGCCCATGACAACAATCAAGACAACAGAGAAAAGCTTTAGGATAGAAAGCTTCAGCGCATCTGAAAGTCTGAAACTCTGATGGACGGGGACGTTTTAGCTGCTACAGTACGTGCCACCGGGCGAATGTCGCTTTTATGCATAAAAGATTTGGAGCGAGCGTTTGAACAATGCTGCTCACGTTGCTGCTGCATGTGCATGTGCAAGCAAAGACAGAAAGTGTAAATCGGACGCTGTGCTGCGAGAACCCTCGAGTTAACCAAACGCGTGGTTAGAGTGTGCTAATTATTTTAGTTACAGCACTGACTCATATTGTAACTGCTAGTCAGACCGCTGGCCAATGACCCTTCTGTGTGACGCAGTATCTATTTGCACAGGCCGCACTTTGTTACTGTGATCTGTACTACTGGGATTAATTCCGATTCAGACACTACTACCACCACCGGAGCACCGTCAGTATTAACACAGAGTTGTGCTAATTCATACCTCCAATGATTTCATCCTTGACTTTCTGCAGCTCTTTCCTCACTTCTTCCAGCAGCTCCTACGACACACAAACAAAATTTTCAACTGTCAGCAGTTTATGTAAAAGATGGTAACGCTCCCTAGTGTGTAGCTGTGTAAAATCTGCGTGTGACACTGATTGCTGGCTGTAAGCCTGTTGTATAAAACAGTAAACAGTGTCCGCAGGTTTACCTGCGAGAGCCCTAACCCCTCTTAGAACAACACACTCCCTAGAACTGGACGTGTTCCCTGTACAGTGTCCTAGTCAAAAGTCTGGACACACCCACTCATTCATAGGTTCTTCCTTATTTGGATTATTTTCGACATTATAGAACAATACGGAAGACATCAAAACTACGAAATAACACATGGAACTATGTGGTAAACAAACACACTATTGGCATTACCTTCATATTGGCATTAACTTCTTGAGTCAGTGCTTTTCAGTTAACAGGTGTGTGTTGCCAAAAGTTCATTAGTTCAATAATCAGTCGAGGCAGTAAACAGCCCTGTACCACGTCTGTAGCAATCGTCTGTAGCAATCATCTGTAGCAATCCATAGTATCAGCAACGTAAAGAGGAACAGCAGTCCATAATTACTATAGGACATGAAGTATCTTTCAAATAGTAAAAATAAAGAGAAAAACACTGAATTAGAAGGCGTGTCCAAACTTTTCATGGACACTGTATAGTCACGCTGTTTTTTGTTGTTGCTGTTTTTTTTTTTTTTTACCAAATATTAAAATACCTTCCCTTTAAGATACGTGTTGTTTTTTTTGTTTTTTTTAATATTAGAATTTTTTGAAAATTTCAATAAACATTTCTCACCAGCCGTAATACATCATGAATCGTACTGCATGAGCCATCAACACTTAACGGCGATGTTTCATAACAGTATTCAAAACTAACAGGCCGAAGACATCAACAATGATGAAACGTATTGCAGCACGATCCAACACATCCCTTTAGAACATGAACTAGCCAAAACGCTGTCACCGAAATAGATTTGCTAGCATATGAACACATTTGCATTCTGCAGAGATAACGGGCTATCTATCCTCTACATTATTCTACCGATTAGCCGCTTAATTCGCCGAGTTACATAAAGGCATTGTTTACATCAGTCATTCTACAGCGCAGAGAGGAAACACCAGTACGGTAGTCAATAGGGTCGCTTTACTGTGAATAGAATAATGCATTTAGGACTGTAAAATGGGACACTCGTCACGGATTGGATTAGAATCGGACCTGTTTGACTCTCTCCAGCTCAGACTCCTCTCCACCCTCAGCGTCATTCGATGAGCCAGCTGCTTTTAGCCTGATGGACAGAGAGAGGAAATGATGATGAGATGAAAAATAACAGTCATGATGAGGATGCAGAAGGGAGCAGAGAGACGGGAAATGAAAGATAGGAAAGGGGGGAAAAAAAGCCCATCAAAATGCTTTAAAGCTTTGCTTCAGATAAACCCATCTAAAAGCGAACAGAACCAGTCATTTACTAAACCAAAGTAATACGAGTGACACATTCGTTACTTATTTAATGTCTTCCTTATTTTATTCTCTAGAATTGACTGTGGATTATTATCGGCTGAGGAAACGTACTTTCAGCACATGAAACAAACTCTGATTCAACCTTCCCATTCTGATTCTTACACTAATAAAGATCCTGACTGATATTCTCCCCTGCGACTCCAATTCCGTTTACAACTCAGGTTTGACCCTCGTCATGTCCCCTCTGTGAGCAGACTGTCCGTCTGTAAGAACAGGTCTTATTAACTGCCCACGTTCACCTACTAAAGTCTAAATATGCCAATGATGTTTCTGTGGCAGCTCATCGACCCTGAAATGGGTTTTTCTGAAGCCGACGCCGTCATAATAAAATGGAGTCTTTTCCAGACGGCACATCAGGGAACTGCGGAAAATGTAAATTGACACCAATGAGCACCCAAAAAAAAAAAAAAAAAAGAGAGAGAGAGAGAAACACAGCTGACCACTGATGGACACTGTAACCCACTGCGACCTGAAAGTACAGAAAATAGAAGAAGCATATAATGTTAGTCATAAATACATCCCAAAGATCTTGTTAGTTAGCGAGGAGAAGCTCAAACAGCAACATCTAAACACCAGGCTGATGATACTGTGGCAAAGCTGGGGATGGGGAGGGGCAACTGTGTGTGTGTGTGTGTGTGTGTGTGTGTGTGTGTGTGTGTGTG
>JAOVYU010000038.1:9334287-9346415 GCA_025674565.1 Synodontis membranacea | reverse complement strand
GTTACAGCCAGATGATAGAAATCTTTAGAAGGAGAAGGCGCTTGACCACTGGTCTCAAACAGTATCTCGGGCAGCAGCACGGACGCCATGTTTGACTCTCCGGACGCTGGTTACCATGCCAACAAGAGGACCTGTTAGTAACAGAACGCAGGTCGCTCAGCTGTTCATATGACGTCACCGCGTCTCGCACTACGCCTGCGTGGAAGGAAGGGAGGGGGGGAAGTGCGCGCATGCGCAGTTTCAATCGTTTTCAGTGGGGGAAGTGATCGGCTAGTGACGAGGGCCTAATCTCCACAACAGTACTTATTGCACACGTAGTGTTCTACGTAGTCGAGGAAGCCATTCTTTCGTTCCCTATATAGTGTACGTGTACAGGTAGCGGAGTGTTATTTGAGATTCAGCTCGCAGTAATCTTAGTGGAGCCGCTGCAACTGTCTGTAACAGCAACTGTACAACACTGCAAAAGAAACAAACATAGGTAATAACACCACTTCATTTTAACAAGACGCTGTCAGTGTCCTCAGTAAATAAGGAAGTTTGTGCGTAAAGGAGTTTGTGAATACGCGTGCTAACGATAGGAGGGGGGGAGAAAAACAGCGATCTTTTCTTTTCGTGGACAAAACACGGATTTCAGTGTGGTGTCATCTGTCGAAGTCATGTTCCTGCTTTCTGTATTTGTGTGCCTGTGAGGCAGTGAAGGCTCAGAGGCCGCGGAGAAACATTAATACATTAATACACAGCTTGTTTCTTGGCAACGGTTAGAATTCGAGGTGAACTAAAGATTATCCCCCCCCCCAAAAAAAGTAAAACCCTTCGCACGTAAGTAACATTCGGTTCTCCAGTGAAAGCTTGTGTCATGTCTCAGTGCCATAATGAGGTCACGTGATGTTATCTGTAAAAAATAAAAATAAAATAATAAAAAATTGTTCCAGAATAAAATGACTTAAAGCTTTTCAGCACTATAAATCCACACAGTGTTCGTGTTCGTGACTCTTATTTAGTCCCCCGGCTCGGACTCGACTTATCGTTTTGTCATTAACGAAGCTAAACCCCAGACTGCTAGCTTCATCGCATTAACGCCTGTTTGTTTCCGTGCTTTTAGCTTTTTAGCTTGTTCAGACCCAGTCAGGGCTGCGCTCCAACACGCGCACGCGCTCTCTCAACGCAGCGCGTGATCGTCGGCGTCCAGGGCGCGCGCTACGCACTCGTTGGGCGCCGTCGGAAGGGCACTAATAGACTTATTGGGACGCGCTCGTGCGCTTACACGCATACACGTCCACCAGCGTGTGTTTAATATCAGGTTAGCCTTCTTTACCCCCACACAGGCCAACCTCCTCCACAGCGGTATGTATATCTCTCTCTCTCTAGAACTCAAACTGACAATGTAGCTCCGCCAAACAACACGCCGTCAATCTTTAGAAGGTACGAAAAAAAAAAAAGTTCAGTAATACTGTTCTGTACTTAAGAGTGGATCAGTGAGAAGATTAGAAAGTGATGAAGGTTAGCTCGCGCCATTCTCAAGCTATATATATATATAATAATAAATAAAAAATCAGCTAGCTTGCTAACGGCTAATGCTAATGGAGTGTACATGGCTAGCTAAAATCAAACCCTCTCTCCTGCTCTTGTGTAAGATTAACCAGCTGGTCGTGTCATGCCGTTCTGATGTATAATCTGATGAGTTTGGTGATTTCTTTTGATGCGTGGTGATATATATTTATACATAATCTTTTTCTTTCTTTCTTTTTTTGATGTTGCTGGAGCGAGAATTAGCTGGGAAGTTGTTAGCTAGCTTTAGCTAAACTGTCTACGCATCTGTCTTAACTTTTTTTTTTTGCCCATTTTAATCCCAATAACGGAGCAGTTTTCCTTCATGTGTTCGTGCTGCTGTGGGTCTGGGAGCTGATATTATCCCCTTCGTTTAGCCTGGGTCTGTTGACACGGCTGTGTTCTCGGTAATGCTAACTAGCTAAATACGCCAGAGAGTGGGCCAGTGAGAGGGTTAGTGCAATAAACTAGACCAAACCGAACACTGATAAAGAATGATTGTAGAAGCCTTTCACGCAGTCGGGACTTTAATCGGTAAAATCGCCCGCTTCTGTGTTTTAGACAAACCGAGCAGTGGACCTAAGAGCTAAAATAAACAAAAGGCGACGATAATCGTTCAGGCCTAGTGAAAATGGCCTTGATCATTATGTCGCATTTGGATAAGACGCAGTTACAAGCGCCTCGGTATTTATTCATCTCAGTCGGAACTTTAACAACAAACACCGCTTGATTGAAGGTACGGGTTTATTGACCTGTTTAGAAATGTATTTGTCTGGTTTATGAAGATGATAATAAGAAGAAGAATCAGGTCAGGGAGAGTAATTGGAGTGAAGCTGTAAGGGGATGGTGATTGCTTTGATCGGACGGGAATCGCTTTTAATAAAATCCGTGGAGCGGTGTGTGCACTTCCGGGTTGAACCCCGGAAGTGGAAAGAGCGTGAATGATTTTATTTATTTATTTATTTTTATTAAATACGAATTAGTGCAAAATACACCAGCGCTTTTTTTTGTTTGTTTGTTTTCTGATAGCCATAATTGTTTTAATGCCATGAGAACAGGGTGAGCTTTTCTTTCGGTGTGTAACACTGGACAGAAACGTTACACCTAAACTAACCCTCATTTGTGTCACGTGGTCGTCTTATATAAACACCCTGACATGAAGAACAGTGTGACGTGTGATTACATTTTAGTCCAGGAGGTTTTTTTTTGTTGTTGTTTTTTGTTTTTTCCTGTCCTGTGTCTGTCAGGTTAAACCGTAGACACGCTGGGGTTTCTTTAAAGCGAATGTAAAGCATATTTGCGTGACCTGCATTCTCACACCACATAACTAACTCCTGGATGAAAATAATATAAATTGTTGTCTGATCGTCTTACCGTCTGGCCTTTAGATTTGTGCGTCAGGTGTTGCTCCGGTCCCAAATCGATGTTCCTGTATCACTGTATTCTCGAACACATCTCGATACTCGTACGTTTCAAGACCGATCTGTGTACAATATGATGGGAGCGAGCCAGAGCATATCCTGTGGCGATGATGGATTAGGAATGCAGGTTGGCTAATGACCAGCTTGAGGCCGTAAACATCTCTTCACATCAGCGTTGTAGTCTCTTAGTAATCCTTTAAAAAAATATAAGCCAGCTTCTGACCCGAACGTGTCTTGGCTTGAAAGGTCTCATGATGTTTGTCATTTAAAACAAAATTACAAAATGGCCACCAATGTAACGAAGTTGCTCGTTTCGCAGTGCCATCACGCATCTCAGTACTTGACCACGTTTCACTGAAATCTCCTCCGCTTGTGTTTTCTCCCTTTATTTCTGCTCTCTTCCCCCAGTTTGTCGTTCTAGGCTGCCGCTCAGGGCATTTGCACACGGCTGGTAAGTGCAAACTTAACCATTTCACCTTTGTTGTGGACTTATTCCTCAGTTGCAGGTCCGTCTGCCACGCTTCTCAACACTCCCAGGGCGAACAGGATCATGGGATTTGACAGGCTCTGGACGACGAGCGGCGAAATGGTGACAGGGGCTCTGACAAAAATGTTAGCGCAGATATAGTCGTAGCACAATGATCCGTAACGGAAGAAAGTCTCGAAAAGAAAAGGCAGAGGGAAAGGGTAGAGAGTCTAACTCAGCGGGTGATGAGAAAGTAGCGTTAAACAGCATCTGGGCAGAATTTGACCTCTGGACAGTGTTCTCTCCAAGCTTGCATCGGTAGTTAGTATCATGTATGGGGCTGTAGTTAAGTGCATGAATTGCCCTTGTCCATGTCTGCTCGCTTGTTTATTTATTTATTTATTGGCTCTGGCAGCACCCCCACAACCTCATTTTCAAAGCCCCTTTTCTCATGTTGCTAGGTTACAGAACAAACAAACAAACCTCACACTTTAAGGGTCTAAAGGGTCATTCTAAAGGTCAGGCCCGCGTTTAGTCTTTGGAAAGAAATCGGGTCATTTTCAAACACTGATCAGCGTAACCCCTCGTTGCTGGGTCACCACTGACAGCCCGGATCAGTTTCTCCTCTAGAGCACTGATATCGTAAGTCCCACCCCATCTCGATTCCGATTGGTCGGTGAGTGTGAGACATCAGAAAGCCCAGCTACCTCTACTGGTGAATACGTGCTAGCTAGCTTTCGCCGTCGGTCCGGCTGTTTGACATGATCATACACCAAAACATGCAATTTATTTATTATTCATGTCGTTTATTTTCGAGTCAGAGACACTTCCTCTGAGTGGTGTATTTTTTGAAAACGCATTTGTGCAGAATTCGTGGGATTTATATAGAAGAGAGACGCCGCCGGCGCAGAAAATGCTTTTGGTAGACACACCTCGCGTTGGCACGTTTAGCAAAAAGTCAGCAAATTCTTAGCCATCAAGAACTTATTCTTCATATCTGGCTATTGTCTTTATTTCCTCTGAATATTTATTTGAAACTGTGAGGTGATTTATTTATTTATTAAAATAAAAAAATGGGGTTTTTTTGGCTTTTGGTTTCCACATGTTCCTGATTCTGAAAAGATTATCCGTTGTTACCGAAGTAATAAACTCAATCTAACACTGATAGAGAATTGCTGAAACTCCGTCGAGTCTAGTCCTCTAGCTGCTGAGAGTCTGTGATGGTCAGGACACTCGGCACTGAAAAGCGTTTAGCGGTTTTGCCTACCTGCTCCTAAAGCAAGGTAAGTAAACGCACGTCCAGACCCCCGAAACTCATCTTTCCTACATGTTCAGTTTGGAAGCTAATCAAGTTTGTGCTCAAAAGTTTCAAAACTCTCTATCAGCGAGGCAGCGTGAGGACAGCGCGTCTCCGCCGTGCTTTAGTTTCCACGCTGATTCTGGTCCGGGTAGACTGCGAGTCGAGTGACTGATTTAACCTAATTCATATTTCTGCCTAGAATTAAAAGCTTGCAGATATGGATTCTAATCCTAAACACTTTCGTTTTTGTCAGATTCAGCTAATACCTCTTCACGGCTTTGCTGTCCTGTGTGCGCGCTGAAACAGAACAACAGCTTGGGTCCTTGTACACAGCTCTGACTCTGTAGACAGAAAAAGCAGCTTGGACCGAACCAGCCAGTACTTTTCCAGCCAATCAGCAACAGGGTGCATATTCACAGGCCAATCACAGGACAGGATAGAGAAGAGGGGGTGTCATTGTTGGTAACTTGCGAACACGGTTTTATTTTTGGGTGGGCAGAGCTTCTTATCAGAAATCTTTCTCCTCCTTTAAAAAAAAAAATATCTACTCCTCTTTTTCACCAAACATACTACAGTGTGGTTAGAATCACGTGTCACAAGAAATGCAGCAGATTTTTCTCGAGTTTCGTTTAAAAACCATTTCTTGCTGCTCAGGCCTATCAGATCACCGGCTGCTAAATTCCTCCTGCTTTCACAGGTAGAGTTATGCGACGGGAATGTGATACGCGCACTCGGCCTTGACATGGATAGTCCCGGGATCTCGTTTGTTGGGTTCACGGGAATGGATATGACGTGTTGCATTGTTGGATCGAGGTGCCGTGTTGTCTGTGTGGACTCCATGTTCTGATCTCTTCACTTTTTTATTTTTTATTTATTTATTTATTTAATTGGGGGAAAAGTGTGGATTTTCCTCAGGCAATCCGTCATCACCTAACGACATAAAACTCAGTAAATGAGAGTAACAAGGCTTTGGAAGTGACGGAGCGCTTATTCAGACCTGTGATGTAGTTCACGCTGCAACACCTAAACACCAAGCAGTGTCTCATCTGTTAAAGCTTGCATTACACTGTCAGGGGAAAAAATATATATATAAAAATAACTGTGTAATAATGTAAACACAGATAGAGTGACTGAGCAGGAACAAGTGTGTGTGTGTGTGTATGAGAGAGAGAGAGTGAATAGGACACGATATGTAACATGCTCGCAAGGTTAATTCATTCATTTATAAGAAAAAAAACAGTGACTCATAGGAGGGCTAAAACTGGGAGCAGCTCTGATATGTTTGAATTATTCTTTAAAATACGATGTTTCAGGGTCCTATTGCTTAAACCCAAGCCGATCAGTGACTCAGTCACCACAGAGACATCGCTCACTAGAGTGCTGGTAGTAAATAAGGGCCTGTGTCCACCAAATGTCCTTTTTTTTGGGGGGGGGGGGGGGTACAGATAGCATCTATTTTATATACACATCCAAATGAAGTTCAGTGTCCAGGCGCTTTGAGTAAAAACTTGTGGAACACCGCCAAGCTTGTCAACATGACTCGTCTCTCACCGACCAATCAAAGTCAAGAAGGAGGTGGGACTTAGAATATCAACAATGTCTTCTTTCTTGCACGGCTTATCTCTTGAACCCAGACTCTTCTTTTCGTGTCGAGAGCTGCTGCCAGTGCCAGGATACGATTTCTTTCTATCGTTTTAACCAAACCTTTCCGACGTAACCGTAGACTCGACAATGAAGGAACGCGGAAAAGAAATCTTTTTTTTTTTTTTTTTTTTTAACCCTAGCGACAATTTTAACTCTCTGAAAATGAAGTCGCAGGGTGCTGCCAGTGGCATCTGGTGGACACTAACTTGGCAATATAAGGTTTTCGTCTTGCATAATGACTATCGTGCCTCACTGATTGGGAATATGACCTCGTGTAGCTGATGAATATATGTAAATCATGCGCCTGCTTAGCGGTCGACGCCTAGTGGTTTCACGTACTCTTCTGGTAATGTCATGAGCAGCTTTCGAGAGAAACATGCAGCAGATATCTCCACCTTCTTTACAGCTCTAGCACCGTATCCAGTGTTGTTTTTTTTTTTTTTTTTAAAGGAAAAAATGCTCTGTTCCATGGAAACGAGTCCGAGCAGTTGAAACCGGGGAGGACTCCGAACAGTTGTGTTGATGTATTGCACATAGTGTCTTATTCTGGTGTTGCAATCCTGTTTATACCAACGGGTTTACAGGATATCGTATGAACTAGGGTTATATAAATACCATTTGTTTTGTACTAATAAGGAACTGAGTAAGCTACTTTTGTATTATTCAGTTAGGGGTGTTGTGGCACAGCCTTGTTTGTTTTCCCAGGCCAAGGAAATGCTTCTGGCCGCACTCGAACTCTGTAACGTCCACCCAGATCGATATCGTGCCCGACCCCCAAAATCTGGCTCCTTTGACTGCTGCGATCACTGCGGGCCCAAGCACGGAACTAAAACGCCATTTTCCAATTCGTTCAAGAATATTAGGGTGAATAACGGGCCTGGCTCTCACCTTATTTTCAGCGCGAGCAGGGGGGGGGAACGCTCTCGGACACGGTGCAAGACAACCGTGCCTATTGTGAGTAAGCCATTCAGACTTTTTAAAGCTTCTGAGCCGGTACCGTCTGATCTGCTCAGTAGAAAATGATGTGAAAGCTGGTAAATGCATCACTGAGAGTTTGACTAGTTAAATCAGGCCTCCGCTTCTGAAATCCTGCTCCTGTGATAAAATTAAGCTGGTGTCCTAGCAGGCAACTAGCCAGCCTAGGTGTTTGGCATGAGGAGGACGTTTGGCGGCACTTGTGAAATTCGCCTGTAAGAGTTAATGTTCAGTTCTGTCAGGTTCTATAAAAATTAAGATGCCTTAATCAGGTATTATTTTTCCAAGGTAGGATTTGCCAAGGGATATGTTACTGATAAGGACGTGATCGTGGGTGTCCGCCTCCGTTTTCCCTCATCCACACCAAAGTGGGGTTTACAAAACACTTCTTTTTTTTTTTTTTTTTACTCTTCTTCTACAAATCTCTGGAGTAGCGTTGACGCCAGGCATAAGTGTAGCAAAAGTGATGCGTTTCGAAACTAAAACCTATTACTGATTGTGTCGAGAGAGTAGCAGATCTGTGCCCACGTCAGGTAAACGTTTTTGATCTGAACTGAACATTGTGTCTTTAGTACCTATCATTTGCCCCTAAACTGTGCCGTTCTCTGCATCAAATTCCCGCCATGCGCGGCGCTGCTTCATAACTTGCTGACGTTGGGACGCAGGGCGTAACAAATACCCAAATAGCACTTTTAAGGTTTTGAATAGAGACGCTTTAAAAAGCTACTCGGGTATTTGAATATGTGTGTATTCAGAATTACTGACCACTTGAAATGTTTTGTTGACCTGGATGCACATTCAAGTCTTTCCTCCCCTTGCACTCTCTCTCTCTCTCTCTCTCTCTCTCTCTCTCTCTCTCTCTCTCACACACACACTCTTTCTCAGGCTGGCCTTTAGTAAGCTGCACATGGTATCACAGATGATGTATTTGAGCGATGACCGAAGGATAATCTCTTTGAGTTCCAGGAATATCGCTGTTTTTAGAGCGTTTCTAACACTTTGTCTTCCCCCGTCTGTGTGTCTCTGCAGTGAATGGTAGTGTCTATAAAGGGTATGTCCCTTCAGGAGAGAGGTGCCAATGTCCATCAGGATTAATCACACTGCAGGGGGGTCACTGCGCCGATCACAGAGGAACACACTCGCCACCAGGTCGGTACACCCACAACACGCTGATCTTCTGAATGCCTGCATGTATGTTTCACTCCAATTATCACTTGTCCGAGAGTGAAGAAAGAATTCAGACTTAGACGCCAGCTCCAAGGTGTTGTAGCGTAGTTATCAATACCATAAAAAGGCCATTGTGGAAAAGAATAAAAGAAGGCAAAACAAGAAATTTCATGGATTTGAGTTAACATAGCACTGACCAAATGGAGGACGCTGTACTGGCCAGCGTGAGACGTTCTCCCCAAATACACACAAAATTTTGTGAAGTTGTACTTAGCCAAATACCGTTAGCGCCAAACTGCACCATTATGAAGCTTAAAGTTTTCCAGGGTGCCTTTACTTTTAAACAGTATCAGTTCGTAATTTGGGGTTTTGTCTCCTTTTATTATTTTTTTTTTTTTTGGTTTTAATTAGGTGGGTATTTGTATAGTATAGGCATAGTAGACTTTCATGCTGCTAGAAGTAATCTGCTACAGTCAGGATGCAGACGTTTTACAGTACAAAGGGTTGGAACTCTTTTTGCATACTGGTTTTGTGTTGTGTTGTTGGCCGCCTGCTTTTACAGCAAGATAAGTCCAAACATGCCCAAACCTCAGTCATTATTGTGGGAAAGCTAGGCTTAGGGCATGAATCACCTTTTTCTCCTACTGTCTGTAATGCGTATGCCAGTGAATCGAGTAAGAAGAATATATTTTTTTGGGGAGTGACACTTTGGGACCTGCCGTGTGGGTTATGAAATCTTTTGTGGAAATGTAAATCATGTGGTAGATGCTCTAATAGTTGTCTCTCTATTCTGTAATCCCCTCTGCAGGTTGCAGTCAGAACAAACCAAACAAAAAGCGAATTCCCCTCCTGAAAACAGAAGGTCATATACGAAAGCTTCCAAAGCCCCGCCCACACCTGCAGCTGGCTCCTCGCGTGGCCACGCCCCTCGAAGGTAGTGTCCGCATGGAGTGACTCAAAGCAACCCTTAGTCTCATGCAGATTTTGCTTACTCTTGTGTTTTCAGAGTCCGTCCTAATATTTCTTTCTCTCTCTCTCTCTCTCTCTCTCTCTCTCTCTCTCTCTCTCTCTCTGCAGAAACAGTCTTTCTCTTCCTTCATTAAGTCACTCTGCATCGGACCCGGATTTGGAGGCAGCGGGAAGCTCAGGCCAGCACGAGCAGCGTGAAGTCAGCAACAACCGTGCCCTTAAACGTAGCTCCGCGCCCGATCACATCAACACCTCCTACTCGCCCAGCCCGGCGAAGCGGCCCAAAGCTCCGCCCCCTGAGAGCCCTGAGCAGTCGGAACCTGCCGACCCTGCCGCTGACTCCGCCTCGGAGCTCCCGCCTGCAGCCAGGTCTAAAAAGCGCCGTTTGCCATCTGAACATCCTACTAGCAGGACGCTAAACAGGAAGAGCGGCACGTGCCCCTCCACCAGCTCCTCCCACAAGCGCAAAAAGACAGACGCCCCGTTTTGCTCTTCTTCCTCCTCCTCGTTCTCTTCCTCTTCCTCTTCCTCGTTTTTATCCGGCTCGAGCAGCGAGCAGGCCAGCCGCTCATCCAAACCCTCCAAACTGGCGTCCAAATCGGCCGCCTCGGCCAAATCTGTGACCGACTCCGCCTCTTCCTCCTCTGCGTCCTCTTCCTCCTTCACCTCCTCTTCCTCCTCCTCTTCTTCTGTGGTGGTCGCGGGAGCCAGTGGCTGTGCCCCGCCCTCACAGGGCGCCCGGCTCAAGCAGGGTAAAGATCAGAGCAAGTCGCGGCGCTCTCGCTCCGCCTCCTCGCCTTCTCCTCGTCGCAGCAGTCGTGACAAAGAGCACAGCAAATCAAGCACAGCTGCCTCTAAATTCGATTGGACGAGCCGCTTCAGTCCCAGAGTGAACTTGCCGAAGCCCAGACTCGCCCTGCCCGGGTCCTCCAAACCCGAAACGCCGTCAGGGTCAAGCAAACCCGGCCCGAGCGGACTGCAGGCCAAGCTCGCTAGTGAGTCTCTCACTCTCACCAATAAGGGTTTCATCCTCAGTTGCACTTCACTCTACAGATTCCTTCTAAATTCCACGCTGTCCTGTTGAATCGTGAATCAGACACAGTCAAATCACATTCGTGTTTAACGTCAACCTAAACCCTGCTTTCTGATGTTGCTTTCTACATAGACCGTGTAAACAACTGGAGACTTTCCAGGGTCTGTCAGTCAATTTATTAGCGAATCTTGATATAAAGTGGAATGTGTTTCGACTAACCCTATAATACATCTCAGTTAAAGGTCTTAAAGTGTGGTGGATGCTAATCAGGTATCTCTGGTGTCTGTAGTGAATCTAACGCACAGGCATCTGTACTACCCTGGGTCTATCCCATAGTTCCGCTTGTCGTCACTTATGTTATGATGTTGAGTAATGAATCTTACAGCATTTTTCATTTCTGGTGTTTAAGACTAGTTTGCATGTTGCTGAACAGAGCCACCAACCAAATTTCCCTTCGTTTAGCTTTATAAGGAAATCCAACCTCAGACTTGCATCTTGGAGCAAAGCGACTTTCCAAATGAATTTGATAACAGTTCACTTGGTAATTAAATATAAAGAAGTATTTTTTAATTACTTAAAAAAAAAAAAAAAACCCTCTGTTAACTTGTATTCAAAAGTGCAGGAAATGGACAGGTGATTGACAGGTGTGTGTGAGCATGAGCAGAGTTGGTTTTGTGTTTTTATTTATCTGGTTTAAAGTAAGTGGTTTGTAGTCTTTTGCTTTTCTCCCTGCATTTTGTGTACAGCTGTGGACAGGAGGTGTTAGAAATATATTTTTGACTTCGTAAGCTCTAACAAGGTTTTTTTTTTTTTTTTTTTTTTTTTTTTTTTTAAAAGCCGCTTAAGACTCTCGTTTTCGACTGCTTTGAAGGGCATTGTGTCCTTGATGAGGTAAAGTGTCACCGCATCAGTGATGTCTTTCCAGCCCATGTTCATATGAGCTCAGTGTGTTACCTGGATTTCACTCTTTGGCATGCTATCTTGGTGGTTAAACAAGTTTGCTGTGTTTCCTCGACGTGTCATTCTTGCTTTTTTTTGCGTGTTTTGCAAACACCATTTGTTTGCACTATGTATGTCTATACGTCAGATAGAGAAGTTACATGGTACTGTGTTGTCGGCCATGTTGCAAAACATAACCAGGAGAAAATGTAATGATATCCCGGACAGGAATTCTTTTAATCCTGACAGACTGGTCAAAATTGTTTATATTTGCATGAATTTGTGTTTAAAAAAAGAAAAAAAAAAAGAAAAAAACAAACAAAAAAACACCTTCAGTGCCGACATGGACCACCAGGGGGCCAAAGCCCTCCATTTGAAAACCCTTAGAATAGAGTAGACTTTGGGTCATAAACAACTTGCCGTGCCATGTCCGAGCATCTGCATAGGAGCTGACAGAGCGTGTTTAAACAGTACGTGATCTCTCTGTAAAAGCATTTAAGATCGTCCACAGACTAAAATTGTCATATCGTCCATCCCTCCTTATACACGTTCATTTCTTCACCGTACTGAATTTTTTTCATTCCCTCTTAGGCCTTGTTCACACGGGCGTTAAATTTTTGGATAAACAAACGCGCTCTGATCGTCCTAGACGTTTATGTTGTGTTT
>JAOVYU010000038.1:9188661-9198661 GCA_025674565.1 Synodontis membranacea | reverse complement strand
AGAATTGATGCATGAATGGATGTATGAAGCATGACGCAACTGTTCTTTAATGATGCATTGATGGATTTTATGGTGTATTTATGAAGTATTTTAAGAAGCAAGGGGATAAGGTAGACTGGGATCTAGACCACTCTTGAGTTGTAAACAAAAAGAAATGTGTGAGTAACTTGGTTGCAAAAAGACCTGAGTAGGATAGCAGCCTGCTGTTACTTGGTTATAATCTGATTGAATAATTTATCAAGAATTTTATGTAAGAATCTGAATTGACATTAGCTAAAATGATATCCACCCATTATAATGGATTAGCACAAAAGGCAGGAAGTAACACTTTCAGATGGGGTAAGTGTAGAAGATCTTATTGGCATTTTCTCAGTGGCTAAATGATTTGGACATACAGTATGTACATAGAAACTGCAAGCATTTATACTAGAGAGAAATTGAAGGCATGCATTGTTCTTGATGTTTACATCTTTGTTGATTGTGGGCACGCTCAAGACATAATGCTTAACAATTACAGCACTGGCACTGAAAGCCCAGCTGCTGTGCAGCCAGATGCCATAGACTCATTTGTTAGCTAGCTAAACATTTTGACTCATTTATTTATCTACTTTAATATAAGCTGCAGTTATTGTAAAAAAAAAAAAAAAAAAAAAGTGGTTTTCCTCATGAGGACCAACCACACACACACATACACATACACACACACACATACTGTACACACACACACACACACACACACACACACACACACACACAAACAAAATAGCTAAACGTGTGAAGGCTGAAGAGAGTTCTCAGCTCTCAGGTGTTGCCAATGCCAATTGTTACTATAGACAATGTCATCTAGATAATGTCATCTAGATAATGTCATCTAGATAAGCACCCAAGGGAAGGGTGATGAATTGGTGTAACAGAGTGGAAAAGCCTCTTTTTTATAGGATAAAGAAGTCAAGGGATCTACCAGTATGTCCTTGTCAGATCCAGTTTTTAATAAAAAATAAAAAAAAAATAACAAATAAATGTGAGCCGCACCTAACTGAGCAATCAATTTATCAATGCTATCCATTGAATTTAGATACCACACTGATCTTTCTAAAGTCCAAACAGAGACAGCCCGTCCCGCCAAGAACACCATACTGCACCAGTTGCTGTGGGACTTCTTGGTTACACCCATGTTGATCATGGCCTGAACTACATTTTTCTTGTGTTCAGGCAGACAATATGGGTGTGCACCATCACCTCTGGGGCCGTCTCAATGTGGTGTTCTATGAGATTAGTGCAACTAAGGAGAGGCGAGAACATAAAATAAAATTTTGCTTGCCACCTTGCAACCTGCGCAAATTGGGAGGGTGAGAGGTGGCCTCTACAGGGAACTTTTTTAGATTTACCTCTGGTCCCAGATCCTCCTTCTCAGGAAGAACAATCACCAAGACCACAGGTTTAAGAAGGATGAGGTGGTGTATTTGCTCCACCCTTATAGTTCGCAAAGTGTGTGTAACATGAACATGTGCCTTGATCAGTTAGGATCTCTTTCACGACCACAACTAGGGAGATCTAAATCCTGCCCAACTCATCCCCAAAACCAGCGGATAGGTAAGCAAACCGTGGACTATACAGTATGCTTTTGATCCTGAAATTTGCCCTACCATTTATGACTGGCACCAACTGATACTCATGCACATATCTGTGAACACACCTCACCTTCAGCTGAACCCATAGCCTTCCCTTGAATCAGTCTTTGAGGTATTGAGGTCTAAATTAACCAATGCATGGTATGAACCCGCTTGATTACTGACAGGTATGTGGTACGTCTCAGCATACCATCCCAAATTTTTTTTCCTGCACCTGCAGCTCTTGAGTCACAGACACAAAAGGCAAGGGAGGGAGAGGGGAGCCCCAAGTTCAGGGAATTGGTTTTGGGGGATTTGACCCTCGTCTATATAGGGTGGGGTCAAGAGAGGGACAAGGAGGAGGGGAAAGACAAGAGAAGGTGCAGGTGCCTGCCTACCACTTGAAATTCCACCAAATGTTCCTCAGTGGTCCTCATCATTCATGACAACTTTTTCTTCCAGGTTTTGACACCAGTGTAACACTTCGAGCGGTTTGAGAAACTGATCAAAGAAAGACAGGCAGGTTACATTGACTGCAACTTTATTTTTTTTCTTTCGCATTTCAGTGTTTTTCCTTGCCACTTTTTCTGAGACACATAGTAACAAACACACAAAATTAACACATAACAAAACACAAACAGGAATATATACAGGGCTCTGTGCTGGATAGCAACTCTTTTTTTTCTTTCCTTGCTCTCAGTTGTCTATCGACTATATGCCTTCTGCCGTTCATTGCAACATTGAGCACGCATATTAATTAAATCCACCGCAGGTGCGACTTCTTGCCACTTACCTCCCACGACTTCACACTCCATTCACAGCCCAGAGCTCAATTCCGCCCCTGTCTCCACAGTGTGCATTACAGGCAAATCCTCAGTAAGAACATAACTGTCTTTAGCTAGCCACTTTCTTGTTGTAGAGGTAGGTTTGTTTTAAGCAAAATAAATTATTTGTGTTAGCTAACTGGCAAGCTAAGCCATTTAACTTCCCTTACATGACTGTTAGCTACTTAGTTGAGAAGCAACAGACACTGCAATGCAAATATGGCACTCTCCTAACAATTACTCCTCCTAATTGCCTGTAACCACAGCCATCTTCTGTTGCCTGGGAAATGTATCCAATTCAATAGTAAGCAATAAAATCGAATGTGTTTATGAACAATTTTTTTATTTTGACAACCAGTAGCACAACAGGACATTTTTGAAAACAAATTATCTTCATGTGTCACACATCCCATGTACCACTCAGGGCACTGTATAGAACATTATACAGGCCAAAGACGTAGTATGCAGAGATTTTTACTTAAGCCGGTTTGTGCAATTCCAGCGGTCTTTTAATATTATAATTGTTTCAGTGTAGAAGATACCAATAAGCATTCTGTACCAGATTGTGTGATAATGTGTTATTTGTGTTCTGCCATGCTGGGTGCACAGCACTTTACTGTAGCACAGGTTCGTAGCTATGTAACTGGAAAGGGTAAAGTGGTTTCACATTGTCATAATAGAAAATATATTCTATGAACAGAGTGTTTGCATGATAATCAGTGAGCTACACACCTGGAAGTTGTTATTAATCCTCTATTTCTTTCATGTTACATGGTACATCCTTATTTTCCCCCTTTAATGGCCTAAGTGTGATGAGAGAGAGACATTTTTTCTGCTGCCACAATTCAGCAAAGTGCTTTTCTTTCAAATCCAAAATCGTTCAAATAGTTTAGCCATTACCACTTTTGTGTTTTTAGCTGTCCTGTAAATATTGTGTAATCCTATGCCAGCCTCCTATTTTAGTGTTGCAACTGGTCACACTTTGAGATTTTAAGCAGAGTTTTCTGACACTGCAGGAATGTTGTTAGGTGCCTTTGGTCACAGTGGCACTAAATCACCCATTGGTCATACGGTACATGCTAGTGCATCTCAAAAAAATTATAATATTGTGGAATATGAAATATTTTGACTTATTTTGTCATAATTGTGATGATTATGGCTTATAGCTCATGAAAATCAGAAGTCCAGTATCTCAAAATTTTAAAATATCAATCGAAAAAAGGAATAACAACGCAAAAAATGTCCTTTGTCTGAAACTATGTTCATTTATACAGTCAGTACTTGTTTGGGTCTCCTTTACCATGAAATACTGCATCAGTGTAACATGGAGCTCTCCTAAGTTCTTGAACTGACTTTTCTTGACAGTGCTCTTCAGGCTGTGGTCTTTTTGTCTTCTGGACAACTGTCATGTCAGCAGTGTTCCTCATGATTGTATTTGCATGTACTGAACTAAACAGAGAGATACACTGTATCTATACTGTTTGAATGGCAATTTACTCAAAGTCGGAATGAAACGTTGTATGTTTTTATTTACATTTATTTAGTTATAATTACCTAAATTAAACAGAAAAATGCTGGACACATTTTAGTTTAACTGTAGTGAGTCTATAATAGGCATTTTTTTTTTAAAGATGCACTAGCACATTATTACAATAGTTCGCGATCAAAGATGATCCTTTACAATATGCGGTGTTCATACCATTTTAAAATCTGGTGTTGATTTTTTTTAACTCCTGTTGTGCTGCTATTGCAAAAAATAAATAAATAAAATAAATAAATGAAATAATAATTATAAAATTATAGAATGTTACATTTCACTGGTGATTCCTGTTGTAAATTCGGCAGATGTCTGAACTCTGTTATAGGTTTATATTTGCTGCAAGAAATGAAATGCAGTACTGATTATGAATTTGGATTTTTTTTTTTTTTTTTTTTTTTGGATTTAACAGGGCGTAAAATTCAACACACAAGTGTCCTAGTATGTCTGAATTCATCCCAGATAAATAAATAAATAAACAAACAGACATATAAATAAATAAATAGTTGTGCGTGCGTGTGTGACGCACGGCGGGTCGGTGCGAGCTCTGGAATTCCTCCTCCGTTCAGTCGGAGATTGCCGCTCGTGCTGCGTGGATCGGGACATTGCGCGGACACACCATAGAGAGAGAGAGAGAGAGAGAGAGAGAGAGAGAGAGAGAGAGAGAGAGAGAGAGACAATCTGGGAATTAATTGTGTGGAATTACTGAGGCTCACTGAGGGTCCTGTAGGTACTTGTTTAACGGGAGACGAGATGGCGGGAGCGCAGCGTCTTCTGTCCACGCTGGGGTAAGAGTGTGTGTGTGTAAGCATCGTGTAGGTTCATTTTGTATACGACAGCTTCGCTTCTGAAGCGCGCGCACACACACACACACACACACACTTTTTTAAAACAATTAAATTTGTTATTGCCTTAACTGAACACACGAAGCGCTCTTTTATCTGTCATTAGCTTCCCGCGTCATTTACTCTCATTTGTGCCATGGTCTCGGTTCAAGAGAGATCCCGCAGCTGCGTGTTTCGGTTCAGTCTCGCCGCGGGACACGGACACAAGGAGACGCGCGCCGTGTCTGTGTCCTCAAGATCTGTTATAGCGCGCGCATTTAAGCTATATGAAACAAGACCGCAAGTATTTCGTGCCACTTTATTTTCTTCTACTTTACTCCAGTGACCTCTTAAAAAAAATGCCTACAGCAGAAAACTATATGTATCGCGCTTTGACAGTGTATGAGACAATGGCACCAGAATCCAAACAGTAGGCGGCATTTTTTTTTATGGTTTTGCGCGTGCACAGGTGAGCTCTTGAAACGTGAGTTACGTCAGTTAAATTTGTAGATACATTTAATGTAAATGTGGGCTAAAAATAGGTGTGAATGTAGGTCAGTAAACAGGTTTGGATATGGAGAACGCACCCCGTGTTTCTGAGTATGATGTGGGAGTGTGGCTATATTTACTAATCTGTTTTCGTCATTTCTGGCTGAACAGCAACTACACTAAATCAGTCCTCTAGTATAAAACAGGATCAGCCCTGTTGTGTGTGGATACGAGCAACGCACTGCTCTTTTAGGTTTATTTAGTCTCTGCATGGCGAGCCAAAGGGGTCTAAGGTGCGGCACGTACAATACAAGTCAAATGTCATGAGGGCGGCATGGTGTCGACTCACAGTTCCTGGTTCCCTGCTTTGATCATGAGCTTCAGTGACTGTCTGTCTGCAGCTTCACATGTTCTCCTTGGTGTCTGCGTGGCTTTCCTCTGGGTTTTCCCCAGGACTCTCACAGTTCCAAAACATTAAACGCCAAGCAGTATAGTAATATGACATTTTGTTAAAAGAGTTTAATATGATATAAGAAATATTGTTCAAGCTAGGGCGATCTTGCCAAAACTGCCGCAGTAAACGTTCCCGATTAGGAAGCAGAATTTTACATGGCAAACACAAACAAGCGGAGTGATACGCAAAACGTCCCAGTGTTACAGGAAATATAAGTGCTCTTACGTGAAAGTTACAGGAAATATAAGTGCTCTTGGTCCAAATTAGTGGACCATAACTAACTGTTGTACAATACTTCATATTTATACTGCAGATCGCACTTGTAATTCAAGTGCTGTAAAAAAAATCGCACGGATTGCAAAACAGACTGTAACTCTGTCAAATTTTTCCCTGTTCTTGTCACCACATGTGTTGACAAATTTGTCTGCTGGCTAATTTTCATCTCATTAGGGGGGGAATGGTGCCATAATTACAGAGAGATAATGAAAGTGAAGACAAGCTTGGTGTTATTGGAGAAACCCTGGTAACCAGCAGTAGGGGCCAGCGTATATCATATCATTTTACGTATTTATCATATCATTTAAGATCACCATACATTTCTCAATCAGTGATGGGTGTTATTATTTAGCACCTTGGGTTCAGTAAATAAAATCAGGTCCCTCTTATATATATATATAGTGTGTGATTGATACATATATATTGGTGTGCATTAAATAATTAAGTAGCTAGTTAAAGGTTGTCCCTGTGCATGCATTTTTTTGTTGTTGATGTTATGACCCATATGGCTTTCCAGAGCCAAAGCATGGGCAAGCTGTAAGGGCGAGGGGACCCTTATGTATCCATTATGCTTTATAATGAGTGCTTAGTTTACAAACCGAAGCAGGATTATAATTTGTAGATCATAAAATGTGTGAAAAATAGAGACCATACTAATTAAAGGTGTGCTTAATGTGCCAGTGACTCTGGTAACTTTTGTGGCTGTTTACTAAAACAAAAATCATGTTAAAAAATTATTTGGTCAGCTTTGATACAGCAAGAATGAGCAATTGTGTTTCCTGACGTGACCTGCGTGTGGTGCGTGATGTGAATGCTGGGTAAAATACACTAATAGGTGTTAGTCCATGTGTAAGTGTTCATGTGTAGAGGATTCTTTTATAAACAATCTTGATTCAGAAGTCAGTCCCATGTTCAGGGCTCCTCCTGAACATCATTTCTCATGACACTTTTTCATTGACTCAGTCAGTGCTGCTTCGGAAACAACGGAGAACCAATGAAGGGTGTAAAAAATAATAACAGCTGTGTTTTGCATGTTGTCCTCCTGGTTTGAGGGCAAAATTTTATATTTATATGTGAATCCTTCAGTGCTATATAGCACCAGACGCATCCTTATACACACAAGACCATAAGATCATTATTAGTTTAATCTAAATATCAACGCAGGCCTAATTACACAAACAACATCATATGCATGGTCAGACAGACATGTCTGCATACTTAAATTTTATAAGGCCTTTCCAAAGAATCAAAGAGGATTGGTGTGTTTGCTGTAATGCTTTTTGCCCAGGTGTGTGGGATGTGCTCATGGGACCTCCATCCACCCGGACAGGCAAGTGAATCTAACCAACCATCAAATCCATAGTGCAGCTTGACCACCTGCCAACACAACCTGGCTAGAAGCATTTCCATGTTAGTGAGTCATGGGTCTCTGTAAGGTCACAAAAAAACAGAGCTCAACAGTTAATGCTGCCTTCTAGGCTTGTTCAAATGAATTTATTACTGACTACTGCAAAGATTCATGTTGCTGGAATCCATTTCTCCTGGGTGTCCAAGCATTTCAGTGACTCCTAGTCTGATTGAAGAACCATCTGATCGAAGAACCATTTCTTCAATAAGCATGAACAAAAACCAGCAACATGGATCACTTTTATCTATTACATATTTATTGATTACTGATGTATTCATATATTTTCACACTGAAACTTTAGACTCAGGCTGATCTGCACTGTTATAAATTAACATCATTATTAAATATAGACATCACTATTACTGCTGAGAGCCACAGTTGTTCAGGGTTGGATTGGAGACTAAGAATAAGCATTGATGCAAACAGAGTAATCAGTAACGATTTAATTATCATGGTATATCAATACATAAATTTTGCTGCTCTTCTTGCCTGCATAGTATTTGTATTTATTTTTAATGTTGTTTACAGCGCAGATATTTTTATCCCCTTCTCATTTCAACTTTGATCTAAATCACCCTATCTCAGAGAGATCAAAATTAACTTAAACTCTCTCTCTCTCTCTCTCTCTCTCTCTCTCTCTCTCTCTCTCTCTCTCTCTCTTTCTCTCTCTCTTACTTTCTGCAGGAATTTCCAGTCTTCTGCTCTATTTGAGGACTTTGTAGAAACTGAAGGAACTAAAACAGAAATTAGTCTTGGCTCATCTGTCTCAGCGTGCAAAAAGGTATATTTGTTTTGTGAGTGTGCGGGTGTGTATGGGAGTGTGTGTGTGGTACTGTGTGGGTGGGTGTGGGAGTGTGTGTGGTACTGTGTGTGGGTGGGTGTGGGTGTGGGTGTGAGTAAGTGTGTGATTGATACCCACAGTAGAGCTTCAGTAATCCACACTAATTGGATTTGGCCACACTAGTGGCACACACCTTAACCTCACTAAACAAAATATTTCCCATGTTAGGTTCAAATAAAAGTTGTAATTTTTTGGCAAAAAATATCTTATTTCTAATGGGGACCATGTAAATATCCATGCAAGATCAAAAACACTTAGGTAGTTCTTCAATTGTTGGGACATTACGTACTCATGAAGAGTAAAAAGCATTTTCTCTCTCTCTCTCTCTCTCTCTCTCTCTCTCTCTCTCTCTCTCTCTCTCTCTCTCTCACACACACACACACACACACACACATGCATGCATGTGCAGATTAGTTTCAACAATGCACTATGCAATGTTTCTCTTGGCTTGCTGCTTTAAAGTGTTTAGAATAATGACATTGTTAGAATGTGCTCGACTGACAGTTTTTAATGATGCCATGTTGCTCCCCTTCTAAGATGGTCACCCACTTTAATGTCAATTTACAGCATTTAACAATCATAATGTAGTGCACAAAAACAAACGGAGGGCAGCACTGTAGTGTTGCTGGTAACTGTGTTGTCTCACAGTTATCTGATCATAAGCCCAGGTAACTGTCTGTGTGGAGTTTCACGTGTTCTACACATGTTTGCGTGGTTTTCCTTGAGGTTTCCTTTTATGCGCCAAAAAACATGCTCTGGATCTGTATGTCTTCATAAGGTGCTGGGCCACTACAAGCTACGATGATTGCTTCACTGAACCTTGAATTAGATTCTACAAGACTATGGTATTGTACAAGCCGGATGAGCACTGTTCTTCCAACAGATTTTTCCTTAGTTGTTGTTTTGATAATGGTGGACAGAGTGCTGTCTAACATTTTGGACCAAAATCTCCCACAGGTGTTTGATTGTGTTGAGACCTGGTGACCACAAAGGCCATAGCATATGATGTACATCATCTTCATATTCCTCAACCATTTAGTGAGCCTTCATGCCTTATGATTGGCGGCAGAGTCATCATGGAAAAGGCCACTTGCATCAGAATTTAAGTTTACTGATTTCAAGAGATCTACAATCCCTCCTTTTGAGATGCATGTTTTCCAGGCATGTACTGTAGCATCTTTCAGTTGTTGTGCTCAGTTGTTGTTGTTGATGTGGCCAGTTTAAAACCTTCCAATTTTTCCCCTGATGAAGTCCTTTGGAGGATTCGCAGTGTGTCGTGGTTCATTGCCTTGATGCTACATGATGGTAAATTTTCTCCCAGTTAGATTGAGTACATTATGGCACAATGGCAATGATCTATTTTCGGTTTTTTCTCAGCTTCTCCCAGAGACATCTCACTGGCCATACTGGTTTATCATTTTTAACAAACATTGCAGTCCGCACAGGTGAAACCCAGGCCTCAGCCAAGAAATGTTTAAACAATCAATCTAACTGGGCACATCTGGGCAACATGAATCACCTTGCCGTTCCGATGGGATTGTATATTTTCTATTGTATATGTACAGTCATACTCTCCATGCATATTGATATAATACAATGAGTAGAATGTTCAATACAGTCCATAATAGGGATGCACCGAATCCAGATTTTTGGGGTTCGGCCGAATACCGAATCCACTGTTTAAGATTCGGCCGAAACCGAATACCGAATCCTACTCGTATCCTTATTTCATTAACA
>JAOVYU010000038.1:9142753-9154072 GCA_025674565.1 Synodontis membranacea | reverse complement strand
ATGAAAAGGAAAAGGAAAAATCCAACCAATTTATTGAAATAAATTTATTCAGAGAAAGACAAATCCCTCATCCAGACATAATTATTTTCAACCAAAACACCCGTACAGTGAGGAGGATGGTAAGATACGCAAAAATCTCCAAAGATCAATGTTGGTGAATTACAAGTTCTCAAAAATTAATTTGAAAAAAAAAAGTTAGTTGGGAATTCTAAGTCTCCAAAACCACCATCAGATGCCACCTCCATGCCATCAGATGCCACCTCCATGCCATCAGATGCCACCTCCATGCCAACAGATTATTTGGAAGGTATGCCTGAAAAAAGTCTTTTATTTGTCAGTTAAACCAAAAACATAAGTGCCTGTAGTTTGTGCAATGCTACTACAACTTTGATTGGAACAATGTTCTATGGTCTGATGAGCTTTTTGGCAATAAACACTCGAGTGGGTTTGGTTTTAAATGGATGGCTATAATGAAAAGAAACAATCCCAATTGTAAAATAGTAGAGGTTTTATGATTTTGTGAGGCTGTTTTTCCTCCAAAGGCCCTGGACACCTTGTTAGTATACATGGCATCATGGACTCCATGAAATATTTAAATCAAACTCTGGCAGCCACTGCCAGGAAACAAAAATTGGGTCATCTTTGGATCTTCCTGAAGCATATGTCCAAATGACCACAAAAATGGTTAACTGACCACAGAATCAAGTTTCTGCCATGGCCATCTCAATCCCCTGACCTGAACCTGAAGAGGAGAGTGCACAAGAGAGGGCCTAGGACTCTGGATGATCTGAGAGAGATTCTGTACAGTGGAATGTCCTGCTCTGTATCCTCAAGCCTTATAAAATGCTATAGGAGAAGACTCAGTGCTGTTTTATTGACAAAGAGAGGTTATACAAATATTAAATGCATGGGGTTCCAATAATTGTGGCACATGTAAATTTCTTGATGAGGCATTTTTTTAAATCTTGGATTATTATTTTTTTTCTCATTTTTTCAGTGAGATGACGCCTCTTCACCAAAAGGATTTCGAACCCTTTTACTAATTTGTGTGTTTGTGTATGCACGCACGTGTGTGAGAGCAAAACTTTGGAAACACTTTCTTTCTATCTGGTTTTACTTTATTTTTATGAATTAAGACACTTCATGTCTTAAAATAATAATTGCACTGTCATTTCACTTTACGTAGTTGAGCGATTCTTGACATAATACGGTTTACTACAGTTGTATTTTTATAATTTAGTACTTAAATTGTTTGATGGTCTCAAGTGCATTAAAAAGGCAAGTAATTCCACCGATTAATTTTAGACAAGGCATACCTGTTAACTGAAAAGCATTCCAGGTGATTAAAGGTGATTAAAGATAATTACAATAGTGTGCAAAAGCTGTCATCAAGGTAAATGGTGGCCAGCTTTATAACAAGGCTGCACTTATAAATGTTGCTTGCACTTTTCCTTTCCCTGGAGGGTGTCGGTGATCGTTTTCTGGACAACTGTCAAGTCAGCAGTCTTCCCTTTCTTTCACGATCGAATGCATGATCGAAAGAATATTGTTCTCTGGTGTATTGTTACCGGAGATGAGAAATGGGTTTACTAGGATAACCCAGAAAGTTAAAAGTCTTGGAAGATCCAGGTAAGGCAACAACATTGACTCCAAAAGTCAATATGCACAGCAAAAAAACCTCTTTGTATATGGTGGGATTGTAAAGGAATTCTTTATTACAAGCTACTCGATCCTGGAGAAACTGTGAAGGCTGGCCATTACAGTGATCGATTGATCAAATTAAGTGAAAAGAAAAATCAATGAACTACGACCATCCAATGGCTAAAGGAAAATTATCCTCCTTCCTGACAACTCATGGCCAAGAGATAAAATGGGAAGTTTTCCGCATCCAGCCTACTCACCGGACATAGCGCCAAACATTTCCACTTGTTTAGGACAATGCAACATACGCTGTCTGACCTACATGTCAGAAAAGTCGAGGATATACGAAATTGCATAGATGAATTCATTTCCTCAAAACCTGAATCCTTTATTGTGACGGTATTCAGAATCTAATGGCGATTACTTTGAAGACTAATTCTGTGTATTATTTTAGAAAACTGCAAAACATTGTTCAAAAGGCCACAAACCTATATATATATACATACATACATACATACATACATACTGTACTTGCATACATACTGTGGATGGATAAATGGATGGATGGATGGAAGGAAACAACAAAGGTATTAAAAACGTAGTAGTAGCCGTAGTAGTGAGCAAGTTTGTTTCTCATCAAAGCTTATTTTCTGAGCTTAAGGTTTGTCATTCCTGTGTTATATGATGAACAAAAGCAGTGCATTCAATAGTGATAAATCTGGAAAACAGCCAAGCAGCACTGCTGTTGCTGATGGAGTCTGTATGTATCTGTATATGCAGTGAGGAGAAACTGAGGATACTACAGAGTCAGGAACAAGCAGATGGTGAGTGATGTCTCCCTTTTTAAACCACACACATACACACACTCATCTGTAGAGGATTCTAAAAAGTTTATGGGCCATTTTCATTCTAAGTAAAGCCTCTGATCCACACTATAAATGAAATGGTGTGCTTTTGTATTATATTTGTATACTGCAGCATTTATCGTGGTGTAATAGTGTGGTTACAGGATCGGACACATTTTTGTAGTGCTTGAGCCGCGCCCATGCTTGACCCTGTAACGTGTGTACAGCTATGTGTACAAAACGCATAGCAGTACTTTTGGGGTAAATGACTGGTTAACCAGTGGTGCTTTTTAGGTTTTTCTAAAGTCACTGAGATCCTATTCATCCATATTCTGTAGTTTGATGTGAACATCAAATGAAGTTGTTGATCTGTATCTGCATGATTATATTCATTTAGCTGGTGCCTACTCTCTCGTCAAATTTCTTGTCCCTCTAAATCTGTCTTCTCCCTCTCTCTCTGTCTCTCGCTCTCTCTCTCACACACTGTCTCTCAGAGGTGACCTCAGGTCTGTCCACAGCAGGAAGTAGTTGTCACAGAGAGCTGCACGTGATGAACTTTGACCTGGAAGTGGAAGGTGTGGATAGAGAGATGAGAGCAACGCTGCAATGGATTGCGGCATCTGAACTTGGTATCGCTGCACTGTACTACAGAAAACCACTCCAGCACACACACACCAAGGTAACACTGGTGCTTTCCTAGAACAAGAATGAAATTAATATATTAAATTAAAATTAATATATATAATAATTATATAAAATAATGATAGCAAAAAGTACAAGGTGGATTTTTGTTTTTCATAAAAAGAAACTTTGTTTTCACTTTCATGATTTTTTTTTTTATTTTCTTTCACTCTTCAGTTATTCTTCTCAGGTACCCCATTTCCTGGCTGTCTTATAATCCCTCAATATTTTGATCATTTGTACTCTGATCTAGTTAAGTCATGAATGTTAACACTTTTGTTAACACTTAACTGTCTGTGTGTCTGTGTAGTTTCAGAAAGTGGTGCACCTTGCTGCTCAGAGATCCTGGTGTGTTGGAGATTTATTCAGTCGTGTGTTGGAGTTTTGCCGACTCCACACTGAGGGTGAAGAAGAACTTGGTCTGTTCGACTGGCTTCTGAAAACCCAGCGCTAAAACACACACACACACAAACACACACAGTGGCCTGTTCTGAAGAGCCCTAAATCTGTAACCACTGTGTATGTACCTCACTGGGGTCTGTAAGTCTTCTCTCTCTCTCTCTCTCTCTCTCTCTCTCTCTCTCTCTCTCTCTCTCACACACACACACATACACACACACACACACACACTCTCTCTCTCTCTTGCTTCCCCTTTCACTAACTCTTCCTCTCTCTCTGTTTGTTTGTTAATGGACTTATACACGTTTTCACTCACTCTCTATAACACTGAATTGCGAGGTTTGCCACAACTGTGATCGGATGATTTATTTCCCCTTTAATTGTCTTTTTTGACAAAAGATGATCAATCCAACACACTGGTAGGCAGGATAGTTATAAAAACCAGCCATTTTGTAGCTTGGAATTTTTCAAATGGCATTTTGTTCAAAGAAGTAAAATTTATCTGGATATGAAATGGAACATTGAATATGACAGATTATTAATTGTACATAAGGATTTGAGTAGTAGTACTCCACAGAATAGGGAATTGCTTCAATTATACTTTTACAAACACATCTGCTCATTTCTGTGGTACATTTAGAGGTGTGTTACAGTATGTTGTGAGTAAAATGATTTATTTTGGTTAGGTGTAAATAGGGAAGTTTGCAGAAGTGATTTACAGTAATAGTGCGTGAGTCCGGTTTTATTTGTCATGTAAAAAACTGTATATGTGAAACTGTGTGTGAATTTTAGTTGCATAATAACTGTAGTGTTTTAAACGTCAGCACGGAAAGCACAAAAGCATCCAATCTGTGACTGTATATCTGAATGTATTTATCTTTTCAAAAATCAATAAAATTGTATGTAAGGTTATTTCAGTAATGGTCCTTTATTTGAAGATTTATTTTACAATACATATTAAAATTGTGAACAAAATGCACATTATTATATATTTATTCATACTGTATAATGCATGTTATATGTGTGTGTAATTATCTGGCCACTCTCCTCTCCACAAAATGTTTTCACCTAAAGAACTGATGCTCACTGAACATTTTTTGTCTATCACACCATTCTGTGTAAAAACCACATACTGTTATGCATGAAAATCCCAGATCAGCAATTTCTGAAATACTCAAACAATTTCATGTGGCTCCATCAACCATGCCACAGGCAAAGTCAGTGAGATCCTATTCATCCATATTCTGTAGTTTGATGTGAACATTAACTGAAGTTGTTGATCTGTATCTGCATGATTATATTCATTTAGCTTGTGCCACATGATTGGTTGATTGAATAATTGCCTGATAAAGCAGGCATACACGTTTTTCTATCCTTTGCTCTCCTACATATCCTATAATCCAGTGCACCAATCAGTCTATAAAATATTTTGGCAGAAAACATGAGACAAAATTAATTTGTTATATTTAATTAGATTATATTTGTAGCTAGAAATGTCTGGTGTTACAGCATACAGCAACTCTTTTCAGTTGCTTTAAGTACTATTTTCTGATACTTTTTTCCATCTTGTCTAATGGACTTAGTGTATATTAAAGTTACTTTGGAGTTAGTGTCTATTAAAGTATGTCAATATCCTGGCAATGTGGTGACATATGTTGCCTTTAAAGCACACTTCAAAGTGCTGCAATATAAGACAACTCACTTGTAACAGCACAGACAGCAAGGCATCAAGGCAGCTCTCTTTAAGACACACCTTAAGGTACTCAATCTTTTAAACGTGACAGGTTTCCTTCAGCTTATTTCCTGCTTGCTTTCTATCAGGACTCTAAATAAAGTGCATTAGAAGTTGAAATAAATTCTAGCAAATAGGAAAATTGCTAAGACAAAAATAATTTTAATGTAATTTTCTTCAAAATCTACAATGATTTCACGTACACATAGTAATTACTCATATACACATACTATTGATTGCGGGCAGGGACCTGGTACATAGGTGTTAGTGTTTTAATGCAATATGTTTTGCATCACATTTGGAAAAAAGCAAATGGTGAAGTAAATGATGTGTGAACAGGAGCTATAAATAGATTTCATAAGAGGATTTCTTATGCAGCTAGTTTGCAGTATATGTGTCTGTGTGTTGGAGCAGATTCTCAGCACTTAAAGAAAACCTGTCAGAAGGCTGAATCAACATAGATCAACATGATTTTTTTTATTATTAATACTGAAGAATGTGATCTTCACATGCGAGTCTCACCGCCAGATCCGACAGGTATTATCTTTACTGCCTGCAGAAAAATAAATACAAAATTTAGTAATGTGTGTGGATTATACACTACCGGTCAAACATTTTAGAACACCAATTTTTTCCAGTTATTTATTGCAATTTAAGTAGTTCAAGTCCAATGAATAGCTTGAAATGGTACAAAAGTAAGTGAACTGACC
Organism: Synodontis membranacea; assembly: GCA_025674565.1. NCBI lineage: Eukaryota > Metazoa > Chordata > Actinopteri > Siluriformes > Mochokidae > Synodontis > Synodontis membranacea. The sequence goes on along the minus strand of JAOVYU010000038.1, from coordinate 9,148,064 downwards.
AGAGGTTAAAAAAAATGTACATTTCAGAATTATACAAAAAGGCCTTTCTTAGGGAACACAAAATGGGTTAACAATTTAAAGCTGTTCTGCAGCAATGGAGGTTGACCAAGCCTTGAAAGCTGGTGCTACTAATTCCCACAGGTGTCCCAACTTTTCTGGATTACTTACAACCCCCTGTCTGCAAAAAAGCAGTGTTGGAACACACTGTGTTACCATACCCTCGTGAGCAACAGTTAAACAGTATTGTACCTGCAGAAAGTAGTGTGTTGCTACAAAAATGGTGAGAAGAAGGCAATTAAAATGGAAGAGAGACAGACCATCATAACACCTAAAAATGTAGGTCTTTCCTACAGAGACACTGCAAAGAAAGTCAAGGTGTCAGTGTTCTAAAACTTTAGTGTATTATATATACTAATACATATAAAATGCTGTCCAGACATTACTAATGTAGGTAAATGACTAAGGTAGCTGGAAATGGCTGCTAATGAATGGAATATCTGCTTAAATGTAGAGAGGCCTATTAGCATCAACTTGAGCTGAAAACAGCTGCACTGATTAAAGAAGCAATAAAACTGGCCTTTTTCAGACTAGCTGAATATATGTTCCATCAGCAAATGTGGGTTCAACTACTGACTCAAAATTGCAAAAAAAAAAAAAAAAAAAAAAAGAACTTTCTCCTGAAACTCATCAGTCTGTCCTTGTTCTGAGAAATTAAGGCTATTCCATGTGAGAAATTGCCAAGAAACTGAACATCTACTACAACGCTATGTACTACCACCTTCACAAAGCAGCACAAACTGATTATGGCTGCAATAGAAAGAGGAATGGAAGACTCTGTTGCACAACTGTGCAAGAGGATAACTTCATTAGAGTGTGTAGCTTGAGAAACAGATGCCTCACAGGTCCTCAACTGTCAGCTTCATTAAATGGGACCTGCAAAAGACCAGTCTCAACATCTACAGTGAAGAGGCAACTCTAGAAAGCTGGTCTTCTAGGGAGAGCTGCTAAGAAATAGCCCTATTTGAGAATGGCCAATAAAAAGAAAGGATGGGCAAAGCAACACAGACACTGGACACAGAAAGATTGGAAAAAAATGTTAGGGGCAGATGAATCCAAGTTTGTGGTGTTCGGATCACAAAGAAGAACATTTGTGAGACCCAGACCAAATGAAAAAATGCTGGAGGAGTGCTTGACACCATCTGTCAAGCATGGGGTAGGCAATGTGATGGTCTGTGGCTGCTTTCGTGGTGGTAAAGTGGGAGATTTGTACAGTTTGATAGGGACGCTGAAGAAGGAAGTCTATCACTCGATTTTCATCACCATGCCATACTTTGTGGACAGCACCTGATAGGAGCCAATTTTGTCCTACAAAAGGACAATGACCCAAAGCACACTTCCAAACTATGCAAGGACTATTTAGAAAGGAGGCAGACAGCTAGTACTCTGTCTTAAATGAAGTGTCCAGCACAGTCACCAGATCTCAATCCTACTTAGTTATAGGAGCAGCTTGATTGAATAGTACATAAGAAGTGCCCTCAAGCTAATCCAATTTGTGGGATGTGCAAGGAAGCTTGGAGTGAAATTGTCAGATTAAATCAGGTCTGACATTTGACAAATTGACAGGTCTGCCAAGCTTTAATTGCTGCAAATAGAGGATTCTTTGATGAAAGTAAAATTTGAAAGAAACAATTATTATTTCAAATAAATATCATTATTTTTATTTATAACTCTGTCAGTGACTCATTTTGTAATATTTTCTATTCAAACTCATTTCATGATTTTTTTTTTTCATGGAAAACAAACTATACTCATCTAGTTATATAATTAATACGGATACTTGCATGGTTACATTTTAGTGCAGTTTTTCAGGGCTTCAGAGACATTTAGCTTCACTTTTGATCTTTCTTAAATACAGCGTGTGTGTGTGTGTGTGTGTATGCCATTGCCTGTAATGATGGTGTCTCCTTCATAGTTGAAGGCGCAGGAGAAGATCTCATCAGTGTGTCCCTCCAACACCTGCACACATTATTATTATTACTTCTGAAAGGCTATGCAAATCAAGTAAAGAGTGCAAAATTAGTCATTAATAAATTATATAATCGCACACCTGCAGACATGAGCCAGAGGTCACACACCACACACGGGCTGTCCTATCCGCACTCGCTGTTAGTACACGTGTCCCCTGAGGGTTAAAGCACACCTGGGAGAGATAGAGTCAACAGTCATGCAGATTAATGTTAATGTTAATCAACATTAATTTTCTCTTCATTTAAAATGCAAAATGCAAATGCAAAAGTAATGGCATGTAATCCATTATACCATACATCACAAAAAAGGCACCATGGTTGCCATAGTAGTTCAGAATATTGTCACTACTTCTTGTTATACTTTGCCTCAGACTGCCTAGGTGGATGATATCATAGCCCAATGAGATAAACGTCTGTCCCATAAAAAGGACAAGTGTCTTGTAAAAAACATTATTTACACAGTAAAGTTACTACGTAATTTATGCTGTATTTGTCATAACTATTGGCATTATGTAGTGAATCCTTCCCTTTTTTCTTCTTACACACACCATGCATGAACATGAACATGAACACGGTATGAAATCTGTTTGTTGATTGTGGTTATTGTCATGGATACAGGGGTCCTGTCCCACATAACTGGATATCCCCCTCTAATTTAAATTCTACATTCAGTAGATTAAAAAGTCTACACATCCCTAATAAAATTGTAGATTTTTGTGGTGTAAAATAAAAACCAAACCAAGACAAATCATGTTAGATCTTTTTACACTTTGTTGTTAACTTTCTGGGCATTAATCTAACAAATATATTTGGCACAAAAACAAGACAGCGTATTACCCAAAGACCACCATACCCATGGTGAAGCATGATGATGGCAGTATCATGCTTTGGGGCTGCTTCTCTTTTGATGGGAATGGGGCTCTAGCTAAGATAGAGGGAATCAAAGATAGCTCCAAATAACTATTTATTTTGGTATAAAACCTGCAGGCCTCTGTTAGACAGCTGAAGATGAAGAAAAAATTCACCTTTCAGCACAAATGATCTAATCTAAACACAAATCCAAGTCAACAAAGGAATGACTTCAGAAAAAGATGATCAATGTTTTGGAATGGCCCAGTCACACCCCAGACCTAAATCCTATAAAATACAAAAACGTACTGAATGGCTATAAGAGGGCAGTGTACAGGAGATCCATGGAATAAAAAGATCAAATGCCAGATCAAAATGTCTTAAATCAGTAGACTCTTAACTAACAAGAGGAAGTGCTGTATTACAAGCAAAGGGTGCTTTCACAAAGTATTAATTAAGTGATGTTCATATTTGTGCTAGCAGGTTATTATGTGTCTTGTCCGTTATTGTATTCCTATCTATTTGATTTCAATTTAATTTTGTTGGTTGCTATATCACATTAAAGGTGGAATAATCTGACGTGATTTATCATGGTTTACTTTTTTTATTTTTACATGACAAAAACCTGCAATTTTAACAGAGGTGAATAAACTTTTCATATACACTGTAGGTGAGTATTATTTGAAATCACTACTGAGTATCATATTGTCTACTAGCCTTGTGCAGCTTTTTTATTTCTCACATACAATAACATGTGGTGTCACAGTCTTCTAACACAGTGGGCCACAAAGAGTCCTGCTCAACATATTTTCCTTAAATAAAGGATTGTTCCCATCCATTTTCCATCCAATTTTGGATCTCAGAGGGTTGACCCAAGTTCCTCTTCATATGCTCTGGATGGTAGCTGAAGTTGAAAATCCAGCTGCACAATGAAGGGCTCAGGCCTTTTAGCTTAGTGTCTAATCTGTGGCATTGATTACTGAGCTGTAATCTACAATCAGCATTCTCACATAGGTGTTCCTCTGTTCCAGGTGAGAGATGGCAGTGTGTAGTACAGTGGAGATTATATCATCTGTAAATCTGCTATGACTGTAGGCAAATTGCAGAGGGTCTGTGGTGGTAGGGACAGAGATCAAGTTTCTGACACTTTTCAAAGCACTTGCTGATGATGGAAGCCAATATTTTAGGTCGCCAAACATTGTCTTGTTATTACTTAAGAACAAGCACAACAGTACACTTCTTGAAGCAGGCAGGAAAGTCTCTGAGTACACAGGTTAAATCTGTACATGCTCGAAGGACATGACCTGCTTGATTTGTGGCTCTTAACTTGTTGCTTTGCGGGTCTTGACTACTTTTAGGGTAGTTCTAAGGTGAGTTCTATTGCTCATGACATTGTTACACTATCCCTGGCAGTTAGCAAGGATGAAAAAGAATGCTAGTCGTTTATGTAACTGTGTTTTTTTCAACCCCATACAACTGTAAATGTTTCTTGTCATCTGGAACTGGTGCGGGTTCGGCAAGAATTTTCTTGGTGTCATGTCAACTGGTGTGAAGCTACACTTCCAGACTATGCTTCCCACAGCACACCATGGCATACAAAAAGCCACCATGCATTATTTTACCCATTGGCATCACTACAAGTTACTACAATGTTTCATATCACTAGCACCTGTGTCGTCACACCTAATTTTGCAGGCTATTTAAATTCAGTTCTTTAAAAGTTTTGCCTATGCCATGGCTATTTTTCTTGAACGCTTGCTCATGACCTTAGTTTGTCTTTGCTTCTTTGTTTCACTACTTCTCATTAAAATTTTCTGCATTTGCATCCATCTTTGTCTTTACTTCCCTGACACTTGGGAATGAATGCTATTTGACAGTAGTTTTCCAAACTACTATGGAAAACATGTGAGGTCATATTATTCTTAACAATATGCCACCACAGATAGAAGGAAAATAAGTGGAACATAATTTTTAAAGGAGTGTATAACAAGATTTACGCAATTATTATGAACTTTATGGTGAAATAATTCAAGTTGTTTATTTGCTAGTAATCAGTTAGCTTAACTAGTTAGCAAGCTAGTCAGCCAGGTAATGTTAACATGAGAACTGTTTAAGTAGCTGCTTGTACCAGTGTTTGTACTGTTTTGCTTGGTTGGGCAGCAATTAATTACTACAACCTACAACAATTAATTACTCCAGTCAACCTGCATAACCCCCACAATATTAAAACACCACAGAATTATATTTCCCCATAAGCCTTGTACTACTGTGCTGATCAAAATGATATAGTGATCAATATTGTGATATCTTAAACTATGACATAAACTACGCAATTATTACACTACAAAATTTTAAGTCTATGTGTGTGTGTGTGTGTGAGAGAGAGAGAGAGAGAGAGAGAGAGAGAGAGAGAGAGAGAGAGAGAGAGAGAGAGA
>JAOVYU010000038.1:9073654-9086698 GCA_025674565.1 Synodontis membranacea | reverse complement strand
GCACTAATTAATGGAGGATTCTTTGATGAAAGTAAAAATTGAAAGAAACAGCTATTATTTCAAATAAAAAAACATTTTTTCCTTACTTTATCAATGACTATTTCTTACTCGCTTCGTAACATTTTATATTTCAACTCATTTCATGTTTTGTTTTTCACTGAAGTGACCCTAAACTTTTGAACGGTAGTGTATATACACACACACACACACACACACACCCACACACACCTACATTCACTTAGATTATTATTTCAGTGGTGCCAAAAGTTCCAAACTTGCCAGGGCCACGGACTCTTTCTGTTAGTGATCATGATTGACTCCTGCTGGTAGCTTCTCTGTGCACAACATAAAAAAAGGTTTGCTTGACAGAACTCACTGGAGTGCGGATCACACAGTGCAATGGGAAAGTCAAAGGAGCTCAGTGCAGATCTAAGAAAGAGGATCATAGATTTACATGTTTAGAATGTCTCTTTCTGAAGAATTGTCCATTTCTAAACAAATGCAGATTCCAAAATCCTCAGTTCAAACTATTTTACATAACTACAAGTTATTAGGAGGTGTAGCCACTTTGCCAAGCTCTGGAAGTAGACCAAAACTGTCACCCCCAGCTAAGAAATAATTGGTTGGATATTTGGATGGTCACGAACAATCCAGGAACTACCAAGGAACAGGCTTGCCATGAACCGGAAGCTCCTGTGGTTTGCCATGAACCGGAAGCTCCTGTGTCACTGTGTACACTCAAGCAAGTTTTATATCAGCATGGACTGAGAGGCTGCCATCCAAGAAAGAAGCCCTTGCTCCAATATTGACACCTTCATGTTTGCAGATGATTGCTTGGACAAAGAAAAAGCCTGCTGGAGAAAATTTTGTCCACAATGACCAGAGGTATGTTTGGAGGAGTAAAGGTGGGGCATCCATCTCCAAATAGACTGTTACGCATGGTGATGGTAGCATCAGTCTATTTTTCTGGCAGTGCACAAAGTTTAGGGCATAATGAAGAAGGAGGACTACCTCAGAATTCATCAGCATAACCTCAAACCATCATGTAGATGGGTGACACTTTTACATGTTCAGCAGGACAATGACCCCAAACACACATCAAAGCTGGTTGTGGAATGGATAAAGCAGCCTAACATTAAAGCTTTTGGAATAGCAACCCTATCAAAAATGTCTGGATTGTCCTTTAAAGCCAGGTCCATGCTAGGAAACCATCAAATTGATCTGTCAAAAAGAGTTTTCAAATATCCAACCAGAATTCTGCCAGAAGCTTGTTGATGGCTACCAAAAGCATCTGGTCAAAGTGAACTTTTTAATGCTGTACTAACCTCCCCAACAACACTATGGTATTCTTAGTCCCTTACCTACTGAACTAACATGAAGAGCATCTACTAAATGCTGTAAATGCAAATGGAATCTTCTTAAAGTAATGATATACTGTATATTTTTTTCTGTAAATATTTACAATACTGACCTCATCTCAGTTTAAAAACATGAAACTCTGGGGTAATGACAAATTGAGGTATTCATTTATTTAGTTAAAGTAAATGAGGACAAAAAACTTTAAATTCACACATCCTTATTATTTATTTGAATTTTTCAAAAAATAAAAATTAAAAAGAGAAAATTTTAGTTTAGTTTTAACACATTTAACACATTTCTTAGGTGACAAGTGGGGAGGGAAGTGAGACAGTCATGTTAAAGAGCCATGAAATGATGAAAGGAATGCAGACCCCTCCATCACATGGGTGGAGTTCCCACCTTTGCATGTGTGTGAGTGTGTGTGTCCGCACGCACACAAGCTTTTTCTGTTCACACACAGTGGCTTCTTTCCTCTCGGTGGCTGGAGAGACGGAATTAGTGATACGGTGAGAGTTCAACCTTTCCAAGGCAAATAAACAACAGCCACTCATTCACTCACACACACACACACACACACACGCACAAAATAAACTCGTGTCCACTCGTGGACATAAATAGGTGAAAAAACATAAAACCCTAAGGAAACATCCTGTAATGTGCACTACTTAACTGCTCTGTCTTGACTGTTTCTCAGCTCCAAACCAACGTTTAAGACTTAACAGCAATGCAACTGGTTATATTAAATCCTCGAATCTGTCATCCCTTCATCTCTGTGCTGATCAGTATAAAAATTCATGGTAGAAACGAAGCCCCAGGGTTCATTCCCCTGCTTGGGGTTCCTCCTAAATGCAAGTTTGTGTGCTCAGGTGAGAGTGGAAATACTGAACTAAACATCAACAGCTGCATTTTATTTATTTATTTATTTATTTATTTATTTTTGCAATTAAGGACAAGTTTGTACGTGTCTTTCTGTAAAATTTCTTCAGCTCTCTTCACCTTACCAGAAATCTATGAAAGTTTCACGATGGCCCATCAAAGTTCATTTACTTGGCTTGTGGTCCACTTTGTTTCTGTAAATTGCCATTGTGCTTTTAATTCAAATATTAATGTGCCCTAATAGATTATCAGAACAGCTAACTATTCAGCTAATTTGCTAGTTAGCCTTAGTTAATATCATGAGATCCTTTTACGGTCCCATTTACCATATACACGATTTTGAACACTGGAATATACTGAATAGCTTGACTGCAATCGAGTTTGCTCAAGGCTCATCTTGATACCTTTGCAGTAAAAGAGGGAGGCTGTGTCTATACTGAGCTGATCTAGAATCTCATAGACTCGGGCTGTCCTATCTTATCACCAAAGGGCCACTGTGGATATAGGTTTTCTTTCCAATCAAGCAGGAGCCACACTTGATTCCACCTGTATAATCAGTTGAGTTTTGATTTCAGTAGACTCAGATGTAGCTTCTGCTTGTTTGGAATGAAAACCTGGACACACAGTGGCCCTTTCCGGATATGACTGGACACCTTTGTCATAGACCTTAGCACAATATTCCCCTTGTCACCAAATATATTGATGCTTTGTGTTGATTATCACTACCTCAACACAGTTACCAAGTCTGATTCATAGTCATTGCTCAGCACTGATGAGACACTTGACTGAGTCGTCAGCTTACAGTGGTTAAAGTCCCTGGGTCTGCTACTGGCAAGGTGTACCCCTGAGGCAAGAAAAGAAGCCAGTGTTCACACCGAGGGAAAACCTATGACATGGCACATGACTGTGTTGCTTTTAGGACTGTGGAGTACTGGACATCTACAAAGGTCTTCTCTGCCATCCAAGCCATGGGTCTTTAGCTTCATTTCAATAAATACAGTTTCTTGCAATGCAGAGTCAAGTACTTGGCTCATCCCAAGTGACATTTCACTGGCAGAAGATAGGCAGCTACCAACCCAGGGAAGGCGGAGTTTGCCACTGGACAATAGGACACAATTTTTATTGTAACAGCAGCAGAGTTTCCTTGGCTTGGAATCACGCTACCAAGATAGACACTTTTGAGAGCTCACAGCCAAAGATTCAGTGCTCCAGTAGTACAGCAAGTTAACTGTAGCATTCAAATGAAGTACACACTATGGCTCCAGCACTATCCTTATTATCCTATTATAGTTGATGACAAAGGCAGTAGCAGGAAAAAAACACTGCATTCTACAGCCACCCCATCAGCAAACCATTACAAAACTATTGCATCACATGAAAGCAGCTATTGGCTATAACACATCTTATCACTAATCCCTTTGGACCAGTGTGTTAGTGTTTTGCCTCTGGAATACTGGTCACAAAACAGCTTTTGATACTATAAATCACATTATATCTCAAATTAAAAAATAACAATCGGAGTAGATGGAACATCTAAGTTCTGGCTACGTCAGAGCAGATTCTATTTCGCTGACAGTTGTCAGTTTTTAAATATGAATGGTGACTTCTCTATGTAGATAAAAAAATAAAGTTTGCAGTTTCATAAGGCTCTGTTTTAGGGTATTTTTTTTTTTTTTTTTTTTTAAATATACTGTTTGCTACATCTGAGTAAACATGAGCTTCCACTGCTATGCTGATGACACACAAAATGACACAACAGCAGCAGAGTCTACAAAATAAAAGATTAATCTCAGTGACTCTAGATTAGCCACACTGCACTGTCTCCAAATAGCATTTCACACTGATTATAAAAGCATTGTTAATGCCCTTAAACACTGACTTATCTTCCCCACGGTAACCTGAGCAAACCTTGGCACTATTAAAAACTGCGATGTCTACCTCAATTTAAAATGTGCAGGCTCTTTATCAGTTCCTAGAATAATTAAAACTCCAGCAGGCCCAGGTTTTTATGGTGTATTGGCACCAATCCCAGCTGACGTCAGGTGAGAGGCAGGGTACACCCTGGCAGGTCACCACAGACGACAATGTAACCACAGAGATGGACAGCCATTCACTCCCACATTTACACCTATGGGTAATTTAGAGTAGTCAGTTGACCTAATCACCATGTTGTTGGACTGTAGGAGGATAGTGGAGCACCTGGAGGCAACTCATGCAAACTTTGCACAGAAAGACCCCAGCAGTTAAATGTGCTTTTTTCATCAACTTGCTTGCACCAACCAGAATTTTGCTTTAAAAATGTTGTACCAGTCAACCATGGGTAAACTGCACAGAACCTGTTCTGGGTTAATTTAAACAAGCAGGGATGTGCTCTTCATCTCTCAACCATGCTTCACTCCTACAGTGACCATGACTGACACATTCAGTGGCATTGTGTTCGAAACATGTTGGAGCAGCAAAAATTACCCAAGTGCTGGGTTATCAGGTTTCTAATGGGGGGGTAAAAAACAGTTGTAACAGCAAATCAGCCACGATGTTATGCAAAAGTTAGGTTAACGTAATGTTATACAGCCCAACAAAACGACCCAACCCACTCAACCCAGTAATTGAGTTATGTAAACAGCCCAGCATTTTTAGAGTATAAGGGTTGCTATTTTTCTATGTACACATTATCCAACAATGGCTTTAAAAGGCTTGAAAGGCCATAAAATAGAAACAAGTATAGGCCATTTGTATTTGTTTCCATGAGCACTGAAATGAAAAGTATTTATTATTGATTATAGATTACATTAATAATGTAAGGATCACACATTGAGTGTTTAACTGTTATAAACTTAACTTTAATAAGAACACATCTATGAATTATAATTATTTGGGACAGAGCCTATGCTTGTACTATGCTTGTATAGTGGAGAAGTAGAGGATTGAGGGATAAAGTAGAGGGACTGCTACATCCTCACACCGTTTCCTGCAAAACATCCGCTGTGCGAATTAAAGATTTTGTTTATGGAGCGACTCTGTCCTCTCTCTCTCTCTCTCTCTCTCTCTCTCTCTCTCTCTCTCTCTCTCACTTGCATCTCTCACTCTCTATTTCTCTCCCTCTCTCTTCTTAACACACAGTTCTTTGTACAGTCTGCACTGTATATACTAAAAGAGTGATTGAGTGGAGACTGAATAAGTGAGAGCTCATGAGCAAGTGACTGTGACTGTGTTTGTGTGCGACTGTGCGTCTGTCTGTGTGTGTTGGATCTTGGCAAAGTATGACTTTGGTTTAATTAAAAACCTAGTTAGCCCTGTATTGAGTCTGTCACACCTAGACAAAGTCTTCTTTAACTTAAAAGACACTAGTGGCTGTGTCACGAGGTTGCATTTTTAGGGATAATTGGCTCAACATGGGCGGCCCCAGGTACAGGCTTATGAGGCTTAAGTCCTGAAGTCCACTGACTCTAGCACCGCCCCTGCCAATTATCTTACTTGCAACAGGCTTTATCACTGAAGGAAGCGTCAATACAGAGTCAGTAGTTTTCCTCATTTGATACGAATGTATTATTTTGATGCTATGTTTTGTTCCTGGCAGTTAATCACACATTCATTTGATTATTGAGTGACTAGTTAATGGGAGGGGGTAGCATCTTTGCCAATGGCTGGAAGAAGACCCAAACTGTCACCCTTAGTTGGGAGGAAATTTATTCTGATGGTCAGGAACAACCCAGACATGACCCAAGCCTGACATGAATTAGAAGCTGCTGGAGCACTGTCTACTGTCAAGAAAGTTTTACATCACCATGGACTGAGAGGCTGCCATCCAAGAAACAAGCCCCTGTTCCAAAATGGACACCTTAAAGCTCAACTAATGATTCCTGCTGACTACATAGACAAAGAAAAAGCATTCTGGAGGACAGTTTTAAAGAAAAAGCATTCTGGAGGACAGTTTTAAGACAAAGATTGAGTTGTTCAGCCACAATGACTAGACTTATAGGGGAACACTTTACCAACTGGTAAGCATGGTGGACATGTTCATGTTCTGTTGCTGTCAGATAGATGGTTGAAACTTGGACAAAACTGAGTGATCCAACAGGACAATGACACCAAACAAACATCAAAGCTGGTTGTGGAATTGATGAAGCAGGCTAACCTTAAGCATAAAACAAGTCCTGACCTCAACCTTTTCAAAAATATGTGGACTGTGCTTAAAAGTTGGGTCTGTGCCATGAGAAACACAAATTTAATAGAACTCTACCAATTCGACCAAAAAAGAGTGGTCAAATATCCAACCAGAATTCTGCCAGATGCTTGTTCATGCCAGTAAAGAAAGTGAATTTGATTGCATAAAGCTCAAAATAAATTACAATTCATGCACCACATTCTTCTTCATTTTTTTCCCACTAAAGAACACATACGTACATGCTGTGAAATCATTCTTCACCCAAAAAAAGAACAGTTCAAAGAAACAACTGAAAGCCGATGACTGAAAAAGTGAAACTGAAAGAGTGTATATAAACTTCTTATGGTGACCCAACTTTCATATGGTGACCCAACTGGTCCCTAATGTCAGATGATTTAGAGGCAAGCGAGAAAAAAGCAAACACTCATCGTCATTTTTATTCACTCGTCATCCACTTATTAGGAATAACTTCATGCAGTTTTCTAACTGCCGATTCAGGTCTGGAGCTTCAGTTAATGTTCACATCAAACATCAGAATGAGGAAAAATGTGATCTCTGTGACTTTACCCATGGCGTGATTGTTGATGCTAGACAGGCTGGTTTGAGCATTTCAGAAACTGCTAATATCCTGGGATTATCATACACAACAGTCTCTAGAGTTTACGTAGAATGGGACAAAAACAAAAATCATCCAGTGAGCAGCAGTTCTTTGGGTGGGAATGCCTCGTTGATGAGAGGCCAGAAAGGGATGGGAAGCCTGGTTCAAGCTGACATGAGGGCTAACCACTTTTTTGCAACAATGGTGAAGATAATATTTTTAATCTTCTGATTTTGATAATAATGCACATTTTAAATAACCTTGAAATGTAGGTCTTGTGAAATGTAGTTGTTTTGGGGTGTTGTCTGGGCTCCTCACCCACACAGAACCTCATAACATTAAGGTCATAAGATGATTTCATGACATTTATCTAAGAATATTTTTTAAGGATGCAACTGTGTTATACTGGCCTGAACCACTGCAGTGATACTATATTAGATTTTACATTACTTCCCCCTGAAGTACTGTGCATAACACTAGGCAGCTAACTGTATTTTATACATTATTTGTATGGCTAGGAGCTATTAGCTAACTATTAGCTATTAGCTTTATTTTACAATTCTCTAAAGACAGAAAAAAAAAAAAGGCCACTTGTCAATTTGACGTACGTGACAGTCATGTGATCTTTACAACATGACCTTCATTTAAGCAGTGTGGGTGGGTGGGTTCAAAAGCAGGCAGGACCGCCATGCTCCTCACAACAGTACGTTTCAATGCATCTTAAATGCTGTTGAGTGCCATTTTGTCATCTGAGACTTTAGGACCCCACCATGCTGAGTAAACACTGTCAACAAACATCAGACACCCCCCCCCCCCCCCACATCCTACTTCCCCAGCTCTCTGTCTCTTCGCCTCTCTCTGTCTCCATCTCTCATGTGCTCCGCCCAGGCCATAAGCAAACACTCTAGCTTCAGGAACAAAGGAAGAATGAATAATCAGAGAGAAATGTCAACGTTTCATCATGACTGCCCCACAGTTACTCATTAACAATGGAAAGAAAAGAAGGAGAGGGTCAACCTGCTGCACAATGAGAGAGAGAGAGAGAGAGAGAGAGAGAGAGAGAGAGAGAGAGTAGTGAAAAACTTGCCTGCTTCTCTGTCTATCATCACATAAATAAAATGTTGTCATATAAACAAACGAACCAATCTGAAAAGTTTCAATTAATGAATTACGTTGTTTTTCACACTGCCTGATCCAGGGGCGTCTTCTCATAAAGGGAACGTTTGTTTCCAGATATAAGTAATCTCTCCGCCTTGTAGCGTATTTTTCCTTTGCTGTTCTGATTACCACTTGTATTTGTTTTTGCAGCGTGAAAGAGGTCATTACCATAGATACATGGCAAGTTAGCTACGTCTAGGGCAGGTGATTAAGCTACCAGCTTAGCTTTACACTGTGAAAAATTCACACGGTGCCATTCAGTACACTTAACACAGGATGTAGGGAGATAAATCCCAAATAATTTTGTTTGTTGCGCTATATGTGGTAGGCATTTGACCGATTATTTCATACTCCGTAAGAGTCCATGTATATGAACAAGTTTCCTAAAAAGCCATTGGGTACTGCTATAAAACCTTTCTACATCCTTTCTACTTCGAATTACACTCAGGATAAAGTGAAGAAGCCAAGAAAGATCCTAAGTTACTGTACGCTTTGACAAATTTTTAAGTTGTTGGAAATGTGAACTTGTGTGCTTACTTAGAGGCCAAATGATTTCCACAGGGAGGCACAGTTGGTAGCTTTCTCTCTCTCTCACAACTCCATGGTTCCCAGTTTAATTTCTGTGCCCAGTTTCTGAGTAGAGTCAGACTCAGTAAGTCTGAGTAGAGTTTTCTATGTTGTGCCTTTGTGGGTTTCCTCCAGTCTGTCCAGTTTCCTTCCACCTCCCAAAAATATAACAGGTATTAAATCGGCTGTGTTAAAATTGGCCCTAGGCGTGAATGAATATGTGATTATTTTTTTTTATGCACATGCTGCCTTTGGATGAACTGGCATTCCACCCAGGCTGCATTCTGACCTCATACTTAGTGTTCCCAAGCTAGGCTCTGAATCTCAGGAACAAAGGACATGAGGGAGAAATACATTCTGGATGGGACACCAGTCCATCCATGAGTGCCTCTCTCTCTCTCTCTCTCTCTCTCTCTCTCTCTCCCTCTCTCTCTCTCTCTATAACACAATGGATTAAGAAAACTTCATTCGTTCATCTTCAGGGAGCACGTTAACCTGGTCAGAGTAGACAGAATGAAAGTTTTTACTCCATGGTATTAACGTCTACTGGTTTAAATTAGTGCATTTTGGTGGGAAGATAGATAGCAAGGCATCGGATGTCAAATAGCTCATTACACACACACACACACACACAAACATGGAGGGATTTAGCGAGACACAGGTGAATGAGACACAGGTGGAGTGTATTGTAGTCATATTTACTCTTGTCGCAGGCAGATGGTTCTGTTCATTCAGACCAGACATGCATAGTTTTTTTTTTTTTTTTTATTCCAAAGGAAATGAAATGAGCTGGTGATAAAATCGCCGCTGCTTACGAAACATAATGCCGCATGCTCTGTATGTATTTGAGTCATCATCCAATAACAAATCTCAGTGGTCAGGAGTTTTTCCAGTAGAGGTGTTATAATACTGTATATTGGTATAGTGTTATATCTTTGTTAGGAAATCTGAAGTAATTATATTGTAGTGGTATACCTGAGTTCTGTCATTGCACCAAATCTAGACCCCCTGGAAGAGATAGTAGACACTGATACTGTATCCTGATGACCATCATGTTTCCCATGCTTGTTGATTCAATTTTAGCCTCTCGTTTCACCTTTATTGAGAGTTTGACCTAATCAATGCATGGCAAGAGGCACTCAAGGAAGTCATGCCTGCCAAACTCCACTTAGGTGAATCTGGGCTCAAACAATTCAATTATAAAATCGCACTGTGATCTCCAGGAACTTTGGAAAATGTCATTTGTATTATTCTATATTTTACTGTCTGCTTCCAATTTAAATGTTATCGATTGACCCTAATTGCTCTTCTTTTTGTAAACTGTACTTTATATAACAAAGCAGTTTCCCTAAATTTATCAAAGACTGAAATATTGCGTGCACAGCTTACAATTACTATAATTTCTAACAGAGCAGCAGTGGAATCGGGTCTTGCTTTTACATACTATCAATACTTTTTTCAAATCTTAATTTTGATCTAAGTGCACTGTGAGTGAGTATTCATTACTAAATTCAGCATGTCATGTGTACAGTCATTAAATTGACTTAAACTCTGATATTGATTTTGATAAGATGATGTAAATATTGATGTTTTCTGTTAAGTTCAGGTCTGGACCTGTCTAGGTGCCATTTCTGGGTTTCATTCATTACTTCATTCATTCATTCATTCATTCATTTTTAAAAGTATATATACTATTAAAACTGTGTTTGATTTCTTTTTATAGTCTGTTTGTATATGAAATTTGTAAAGGTTACACAAGTGGGAGTGTTTAGGCTGAAGGGTTAGTGCTACCATTCTTAGTATTTGGAGAATGGTCCGAATGGATTAGTGTGGTTTCAGAATGCTGCTTGCTGTTAGAGGCAAAAAGATACCAGAAGGTTTTTTTTTTTTTTTTAGCTTTATTTTTTAATGATGTCTTGTCATGTTTTTTTTTTTTGTTTGTTTTTTTGCTCCCTCAAGGAAGTTCTTCAGAACAATGAGGTCAACACAGTGTTAATAAGAATGCAGGTGAGTTTCTTTTCTCTCTTGCTGTGTTTGTGTGGTCTACTTCGCCCTGATAACACACATTCAGTCCTTTTACTGATAACACACATTCAGTCCCTTAACTGATAAGGCGCACTAACATACCATCCACATTAATGATTGGTCAGACCTGAGTGAGCAGGTAGAGATCTGACTAATGCTTAAGTCTGAGCTCCACCCAGCTAAGATGAAAAGACGCATACATATTAAAACTTTCAGGTACAAAAATCCAAGTCTTGTTTATGTAAAAGCTACTTGAACAGGACACAGTCTTTTTCTTACCAGTGCGCATATTCTTGTCATTCTATTTACTAGCCATGATATACTTGTAATATGAAATGAATTACAAAATGAGTTTGAGTTTGTTGCTCAAAGTGACGTAGAAACACTCCTCCCACTGGAAAGGTAGAAATGCCCCACCCCACCTAAACACTTACGCACATACAGCTTTCATTTTATGCTGTTGTGACTGTGGTGTCACCTTAGCCAGTTTGCATCACCTAAAGACCTTAATGTAGAACTGTTAGCTGCCTTACTTACTACGGAGCAAAAGTGTCGATTTTCTAAGACCCCAGGGCACAGAAGCACAATGTTTGAAACTTTTGTTATTTGACCACCTAAAAGTTTCCATTTATTTAGACATCTCCTACTGATGGGTCCTCATCAGGGAGTGTAACACAGCAATCTAATGGCACATATTGTTTACTTGATAATCAATGTCTGTGTTAACTTCTTTTGTGTTATGGTTCTAGTGTTCTAGTCCTGTCCTGCTCCGCCCCACTCTTTCATTGGTTTGTTATTCGATTGCGTTCTCCTGTTCCATGTTAGGGCTTGATTAGATTGTCTATGTACAGTATATCCTGCTGTTTCTTTGTGTCACCGCAAAGTCTTATGCATTTATTGTTGTTAAATTCTAAGCACTGCTTTCTAAACACAATTTCTGTGTCCCATTGTACGTGGTTTTGACCTTCACCTGTTTCTCTTGTGGATTAGAACTTGTTTGACTTTGCCTGATATCACACATTAATTGGTTAAATTTCATTCTGTAAGGTTTGCTAAGCCCTGCACCACTAATGAAGTGTCTACTGTGGTCATTGTCATACAAAATTAATCAGGGAAATTATATATTTTCAGGGAAGAACACACTATACAGAAGTATATAAATATACAGGTTTTTTTTTTTTTTTCTTCACAGATGTCTTTTAAAGAGAACATTTATTCATTCATTTTCAGTAACCGCTTTATCCTGGTCAGGGTCGTGGTAAATCTGGAGCCTATCCCGGGAACATTGCGTGCAAGGTGGGCATACACTTTGGATGGAATTCCAGTCTGTTGCAGGTCATGTCACACACACACATTCACACATTCATTCACTTCTAAGGGCAAAATATGGTAGTCAGTTTACCAACTGGCATATTTTTTGAGAGATGGGAGGAAACAGAGAAATAGAGAGCGTAAATAGAAACTCCACACAGACAGTAAAGCAAGCTCAGGCATAAACTGTGGACCCTGCTGCACCACAGTGCCATGCCTTTAAAGAGAACTTTTGTTTAAATCAAGAGATGTGCTGCCATAATGATGTGCATTATGGTCACAGTAAAAAAAAAAAAATAAACACTTGGTTGTCTTTTACTGGAACATCGGACATAGAGTAGAGGAGCTGGCAGTGGGCATAGACCAAATGTAACAGCAGTTAGTGCCAGTGCAAAAGTGCAGAGCGCTGCAGAAGTTTGTAGCCTACAGCCAAGGAAAGACTGAAACTCCAATGAGGATCTTATGAAATATCTTATGGTATGTGGAAAGTATTGGTGAAAACTGTAACATAATGGTGCTTTTTCTGAGGATAAAGACCCTCTACTAGCATTGACTTGTATCACACTATGAATGATCTAATTAACCAGCTAGTTAATTGGTTGCTTAGTGGGGTTCTAGAATCATCTGAACAATTTTACATACCCCATTGTGTTGAAGGATCCACACTGTAGTTATAGTATCTCAATGGCTGCACCTTAAAGTGCATATACAGTACATTTGTGCAGAGGTGTCAAAAGTACACACATTCTTTACTCAAGTAAAAGTATACATACCTGTGTTTAAAAGTACTCTAGTAAAAGTTGGAGTATTGACTCAACTTTTTACTCAAGTTAAAGTAAAAAGTACAGGCTCCAAAAGATACTTAAAGTACAAAAGTATAAAGTAGCCTTGCGAAGGATAAAATCACTATTTTAGGGAAAAGCTTACTGGACTCCATGTCCGAGTGCAAGCAGAGAAAAATGAAGTGAAATGAATACAAAAAGCT
>JAOVYU010000038.1:9061990-9072249 GCA_025674565.1 Synodontis membranacea | reverse complement strand
TGTGTGTGTGTGTGTGTGTGTGTGTGTGTGTGTGTGTAAGGTCTGGAAACAGCAGGAAGTGCTAGTTAATTAATAACTTTGCTACAGGTGTTACAGGGCCAAGGACATGAGCTGATAAGCAGAGAGAGCGCGAAGAGAATCACCAGGAGAGTTACCCCTCCTGTTCTTTTGCTGTCAAAATGACCCCTTGTACATTATTACTAAAAGTGGAATTATTCTAAAAAATGATGTTTTCAAATAAGTTTCTCAACAAAACTTTAAGTGATTGTCTCAGTTTCTCTGATTAACAGAAGCAATCTTTTTCCCCCCCTTTCATTTCTTTTGTTGAACTGATGTCAGGGTGCTTTTTAACTGACTGTGTCCCAAATGCTTCACTGTTCACTGGAGAGCAGAATGTAGCACACTAACGCATCCATTTCTGTTACAGAGGCAAAACTTCAGAATATTTAAAGAGAAACAATGGGAATTAAAATTATTCATGAAAAAATACTTATTATATCATGCTTTTATTTTCAGTTCCTGACATAAGGAGGAGCCCTGAACATGGAAAGGCATATGGGACTGTTTCATTCCAAGATTGTTTTTGATTAATCAGCACTAAGAAGTAATAAATAATAAATAAGATAAATATTACATGAAATATTAGATAAATCTTACAGCATTGCTGTAAAATCTGAATAGACTACCTTGGGCAGTGAGGCAGCACAGCTAAGTAATATGGACTAAAGACTGTACAGTCAATGTGAACATGCAGCCAGTACTATAAACTTCTAAATTTCAATTAAATTCAAATTGTGCTAAAGTTCAGGTCAATATTATATGCTCTTTTTCCCGTAGATCATCTGTGTTCGATCAAATGGGTAATGAATAAACTGCCCCATCTGCCCCTTTTATCTCTTCACCTTGGTGAACAAACTGTTTGTAAACCCACTCACCTACCCTCCCACACGCAGGCGCACACGTGCACATGCACGTTTCATACGCAAGTTTATCTGACCAACATGATCTCACAATAGCAAAGTATTCATTTCTAATGTAACAACATGCTAGACTTTATTCACAGGCATGCGTTGATAAACATGTATATGTTAAAATTATATCTGAGTACATGTGTAAATTATAATGAAAGAAATGTACTATTTTATCTAGTATATTTAGTGAAGCAATGTTTATTAACTTAAGGGTCTCAAATGAGATAATCTGTTGTTAGATTAAGCCATATAAGGATGAAAGGAGGACACGCAAACACACAAACACACACTATACGATTATACTTCAGTTAACAAACCACAATTTTTTGCAAAAAAACTTTGCTTTTAATTTTTCCTGTTGATCAGCTTTGGCATGACAAAATGATATAAATAATAAAGCCAATAAACTTGCAAAGTGACCAAGCAGATAACTGTCTGACTACCACAGTGTTCTATAAAGCAAAGTGAAACTGTATTACATTCCATACAGTACCTGCAGTCTTTCTTACTATTTTTATGCTATGATATGATTTTCATTTCCATTATAGTCCTGGAGCTCAGCACCACTCTATCTCAACATTGTTTAGATCATATTGAAATCATATTTTATATGCTGTATATACTTTTGTACATTTTCTCTCAATGTAAAAGTGATAAGGTGAAACCTTCATGCTTATAGTATCTATAGTTAGTACTATATTCTCATTTTTTTTAGGTTACCATGGGTGCAAAAAAAAGACATTTGAAATCTTTACAAAAGACTATACACTAAATAATTAAAATTTTTATTATTATTATTATTATTATTATTATTATTATTATTATTATTATTATGCAGTCATATCTAACTATAGTACAGAATATTGAGATTACACATGAAAACCCATAATGCACTGCAAAAGATTAATGTTCAGATATGAATGGATGGCATTTGGCATTTGCAGGGAATAGCAAGAATCTATCTATCTATCTATCTATCTATCTATCTATCTATCTATCTATCTATCTATCTATTAGTCTGTCTGCATATCTGTATGTTTATTTATCTCTCTGTCTATCTGTTTGTCTATCTGTCTGTTCATGATAATCACCTATAACCTTCAGCATACTTCTGTCTCTCTTCATACTGTTGACAAACTCAACGCTAATGGTTGGCTGTGTCTCACACCCTCATTTTATTTGGCTCCTTTCCACACTTTATGACTCTGGGTGCTGCTCAATCACTTCCGCCTCTGGAAGCTTATAAATGAAAATCAAATGGCAGCATTTAACTCTTTAAAGCCCAGCCTGTGTCTAGTCTCTTTCTTCTTCAAATAATATAGGCCTTAAAAATAAAGGAGCCAGTCATCTATGTTCCGTTTGTGCAAAACATACAGTATACTAACTGCTTTTTACAGATTTTGCTAAGTTTTAGGTTCAAGCTTAAAGCGTTATTTAAACTATTAAGCAACGATGATGACCACGGCCTTGAGAGTATTGTCAAGAAAAGTCGATTCAAGAACATGTCATCTGCTGGTGTTGGTCCATTGTTTTTTTTTTTTTTTTATCAAGTCTGAAGTCAATCAAGTTTTCTACCATGAGATTTTAGAGCACTTCATGCTTCCATGTGCTGACAAACTTTATGGAGATGCTATTTTCCTTTTCCAGCAGGACACCTGTCCACCGTAACAAAATTACAACCAAATGGTTTGCTGTCCATGATATTACTGTGCTTCTGTGTATTACTGTGCTTCACCTGATAGAGAATATATAGGTTATTGTCATGAGGAAGGTGAGAAAAATACAAAAATAAAATACAAATGAGCCTGAAGGCCACTACCAAAGCAACCTGGGCTTCAATAACACAGTGCCTTCAAACCACACACTAGTGAGGCAGTGGTTCATGGTAAAGGAGCCCCAACCAAGTACCGACTGTATAAACGAGCATACTTTTCAGAGGTGGGACATTTCTGTATTGTAAATCCTTTTCTGATTGAGTTTAGGAAAGATTCTAATAATTTGAGATACTGGATTTCTGATTTTCATGAGCGATAAGCCATAATCATCACAATTTTTTTTTTTTTTTTTTTTTAAAAAAGCTTTAAATATTTCACTTTACATGTAATTACTATGGAATATATGAAAGCTTTCCTTTTTGAATTAAATTACCAAAAAAAAAAAAATGCATTTTTTCACCATATGATCATTTCCTGAGATGCACTACTATCTGTTTGGTCGTAGTTGTCTAGTTTGTCTTCCTTGATGTTCGGTTCTATCATTCCCACTCTTACTCAATATGTTGTTATCCCTGTCCTTTGCATTTCTCAGTAAATCAAATCTACCTACAGAACCCTCCCATTGCAGAAACAAACAGGGCTGTGAATTGAGTAAAAGCTGCATCTTCTTAAGTTTGTAAAGTGACTGGCAAGTTGCAATATGACCAGCATTGTGATAACACTCAGCAAACAAAGCAACACAAAGGTTTTCTCCATTTTATACAAAATTAGTTATCCCATAGTAAAGCCACAATCCAAAAGATGTGCTTCAGAAAAAAATGTGGTTCTTGGGTCAATCCTGTATTGCAACATACAATAAAATTATGCAAGATTACGCATTATTACAAGGTTCAAGTACATTTTGGCTACAACCAATCCCTATGGATCTGCAGTTGGTAATTGTTAGTAATACAATATTGGTTGTCGCATGGCTACCAGCTGGATGAAGTTGGGTTGCTCCATCCAACCCAGTTGCCCTTCAATGAGATATAGTGTATATACAGCACACAGTATCTCATTTACTAAAAGTAGTCAACACTGATAAAAATGATCAGCACTGACAAAATCTAATAGAAAATATATGTATATGTTTGGCATGGATAGACCTTCAAACAGTGTCATGGTAGTTGTTATGGTTGTTATGGTTATTGTTTTGCATATACTGTATGTGCAAAACTGTTTGTGTGCATGTCCATAATTACTGTAATTTTTTTCTATCCACTTAGCTGAGTGTGTGTGTGTGTGTGTGTGTGTGTGTGTGTGTGTGTGTGTGTGTGAGCGAGTTAACCTGCCGCCTCACACGTTCAAATACGTAATGTGACTGATTACCTGCAGCAGGTTAACACACACTGGGCGTAGACACAATGGCAGCAAATAAAGTTGGAGTTTAAAGCCCTCTGTCATCTGGCTGGGAATTGCGCAAATTTTGTGGGGATGTGAGGTAGATAACAAAGTCTGGAAAATTGATGTTTCCAAAGCCTTTGATAGCTCAGCCAGATCGGATTTGTTAGCTTAGCTTGTCTATTTAGCCGCATAACATTTCTTGTTCAAACGTTTCAAAAGCTCAAGCTCACCCAATCATTGTAGCTTGAAGGTGCTGGTTTTTAATCATACAAGCTTCCAGTCAGCAGCCCAAACACTGCAATTGACTTTTCTTGTAAGAGGTTATTTGGAGGTTGGAATGGCGGTCAACTTGTGAAATGGAAAATTAATTTGGATCCCTCCATGGTCATCTTTTGTTAGCAAAAAGTAAGCCAGCTAACTGTGATGATTGATGTATAGTTTCCTCTTCAAACATTGGACTGTACAGTCAGTAAATTAAAGAAAGTGGGTTGTTCTGATATATCTCTGATTTACTCACATTACAAAGGGTATTAAAGCTATAAAAAGTAATAATAAGCAAAAGACAAAAGTGTTTAAATAATACTGATGCCTAACCACCCACAACATACTAGAAAACCTGTTATATTAGTTTACCGTCTACTGGCTGAATGAGAATAGTTCTTGCTGGCAGCAGAGTAGCTATAATATTTGTTTACATTAGTGGCACATACTGTGCTATTTATAAAGTGCAAAAATATTTTTGATATATTACTTAAAAAATGATCACTTCAGTTTATAATTGTTTGAATGCATTATGAAACTCAGAGCAGTACGTTGCATTAATTCGAATTTTTTATTAAATGAATTTTTAATACTCATTTACGTCTACATGAGCACATACTGTACACAAAGTGGAAATTATGAAATAAAAACCTGCCAAAATTCAACATTCAAGCTAAACAATTAGACAAAACTCCTAAAAAAAAGAAATTGTATCCAAGAAGAAACTGAAAGAAACACAACCGAAAAACATGAGAACAGTGGCAGATTTGGATCACATTCTTGAATTCCACAGAAATGATCATTCTTCCTTCACTTTCATCCTGTTGTCAGTCCCGGATCTGTAACTGAGGACGTTTAATAGCTGCACTCACTTGCTATTGAGGAACATATTTATCTAAGCAAATTAGAGGCACCTGCTCAGGTAAGCAGGATGTGGGTCATAAAAGTGTCAAGGCTAGTTAAAACTTCCTCAAACACATCATCTAAACACATGGGCCAGGGTCAAGCTAATAATGTATGATCAAATTAAGTACATTAAACATATGTTAACCATTTGCAAAAAAAAATCTTAATTATATGTTAATAATATAATTAATTTAGAGTTATGTTTATTAATAACAAATTGAAATTAAGCTTTTAAATTTGGCAGAGAAACACAGGGGGTGTGTGTGTGTGTGTGTGTGTGTGTGTGTGTTTGCATGCCTGTTTTCCCTTCTCCTTGACTCTCTAATTGTATCCTGGATTTTAGGCGGAGGTTCTTGACTCACCCATAACAGCCCTCAGGCTGTGAAGCGTTAAGTGTTAAACCTACTCTGTATCACGAACATGTCAGTAAGTGTGAATGACATTAACGTTAAAAAAAAAAAAAAAAGTAAAAGTGTCACAGTGGAATAAGGCATATGACATTATGAGCTCCTAGTATTGGGTTGTAGGGTTATGATGGTGATTACAGTAATGACATGGTGCATGCTAAGACATCTTAATTATTTGAAAGATGAATAAAAATAACTATGAAATGAAGTAAATGATTTGAATTTCATTAGCAGCATGAAGTCACACTGGATGTGAATAAAATCCACCTGCTGAAAAAGACCCTTCACTGAGAATGCAATGTGCAATAAAAGGGATTTGCTCGTGGTAAGGGTTAATTTCACATCCAGCCTCCAATCATTTTTGTATCTAGTTTGATCAGATGAACTTTTAACTCGGTGAATCTGCCAGCCTTGGGAGCCTGGACCAATAGAAAACAAGTTTCCAGGCAGAGGTCACGTCCTACAAGATTCAACATTAAAGGGGTTGCCTCCTTTTCAGCATGCCAAAACCACTCGCCCCTATGTCCCAACACACATTTAATGTCAGAATGAAATTTTATTATAAGAGCTTTCTACTATCAGCATTAGATTGTTCTGCAAAAAAAAAAAAGAACCTTGTAGAAGTCAGGAAACGACAGTCCAAATTGATATCACTCACTGCACATTTCCCAATTGGGGATTTTTATGCTTCGTCTTCATTTTAAAGAGATGATGTGACTTAGTGGCTCTCTATGATTGTCAACTGATTAAAAAAAAAAAAAGAGTAATTACGGTAAATGACACAGTAGGCAATATATTGCTTTTGGGGAATTAGTGGGGAGAGTTTCAGTTGCTTGTGTCTGATTTGAGAGAACAATCAGACAAAAGACATAACACCTGGTCGGTCTTATTTTCAGGCTGTGTGTCTGGGTGTCCTGTTTGAACCGGGCGTCCTGAAAACCAGACAGGTTGCAACCCAAGAGAAACTGCTCATAGTTACACTTACAACAGCAGAAAGGGCATTCAGTATGCTTATTCTAGCAATTAGTTAGTGGAAGCAAACAAACCATCACATCGCTGACCTAACAAGCCAGCAGTATGTGGCCGACAGCAAAGATTAATAAACATAATGTATCTTATAACTTAAATACTAAACAACGAATTAGCTAACTGGATAAAAATGATCTGTAGACTACTTTCCCTCCAAAAGCATATCACACCAGGACTGTCGAAAATTGACTGATTGTACCAAACCCTGGCGAAATCTGCCAAATTTGCATGAGGTCCCTGAGGCATGAAGTGGATAAAGAGACTAATTAGGATAACAACTAGTGTTGTCAACCAACTGGCAGCCCTTTCTAACATTTCTTACTTTATATAGAGAATTCAAAATTGAAGTGACCAAGGTTAAAGGGTGTAGAAATTAATTAGTTACAATAAAGTACATTATATATAATATTACACATTGTTTTTAGCTCATAGATCTAAATTAAATTTATACACCCTGATTTGCATATCTAGTAAGCTAATTTTTTTTTTTCATTTAAAAAAACAAACAAACAAAATAATTCTTTTATAATAATTCTTTTATTTACTTGTTTCTAAAAGGGGTATTGTATAATATGACATGGAAACAGTGGCGGGGTAAAAAAAAAAATCATTGAGCTAAATACATTGTGAACTAACAATTTAACAAGTAGGTTAAATTTATCAAGACTAATTAGCATAATGACTCAAAATAGTAATGGATCTGACCACAGAATTTGTTTATTTTTGTTTAAAGGGTGTTAAAGTTGTACAGGATACATGTGCAGTGGGTAGCATTGCTGCTCAGGGGGTCAAGGGTCCTAAATTTAACTCTGTTGTCCCAGTCTTTACATGCCAGTAGGTGAATAGGGTTCTGGGTTCGAACCTGCCGGTGGGTTTTCTCTAGGTGCTCCGGTTTCCTCCCACAGTCCAAAGACATGCAAATTAGGGTAACTGGCTACTCTAAATTGCTGGAAGGTGTGAATGCGAGTGTGAGTGCCTGTCCTTCTCTGTGTGTTAGTCCTGTGATAGACTGGCTACTTTTTCCAAATAGAAGTGGGAAAAAAGATGAAGAAGAAGAAGATGAAGATGGTGAATTTCTTAAATAAATTGCCCCCTATGTGTGACTGAATGTAGAAATGTGTGTACATGATGCATCATATTGGATTGTATAATCCAGCATGGAATTCATAACGTCCAGTAGCTCCAGATCCACCGACACTCTGACTGGGATAACGGTAACTGACAGTGTGTGAGCCGGTTAGTGCAGTGGGAAATGAGTGTGTAAATTGACATTGGTATTGATAATAACAGGAAAGGTCCTTTGGCGCCCTCTGCTGGAGAA
The DNA here is from genome assembly GCA_025674565.1 of Synodontis membranacea. Lineage (NCBI taxonomy): Eukaryota > Metazoa > Chordata > Actinopteri > Siluriformes > Mochokidae > Synodontis > Synodontis membranacea. The sequence continues at coordinate 9,064,256 of JAOVYU010000038.1, read as the reverse complement.
ACCCCAGAAACGCCTTTCTCAATTCACTGAAACAAATATAATAAATTTTTTAAGAAAGCGAAGGAAAGGCAACCATCAATATGTCAAGCTATAAGTTATCTATTATTAATAATAGATGACTTATATATATATATAAAAAAAAAGTAGAAAATACGATCGACCTTCTTATATATGGAGTGACATAAAAGCAGCATGACGTCACTGGACTTTCTCTCCGCCCATTAAACTCTGGTCACATGATCGCACGTGCACGAGCGAGGAAGAGAGGAAACCAAACCGGAATACGCGGTCGGTGCAGCGAAACTGCTGACGCGCGTGCGTTTCATTTCTCTGTAGGGAGAGAAGCTCAGCTCTTTACTTTCTGATTGTTGTGTTAAAGATCCTCAGTCAGTCAGTCAGTGTGTATGAGTGTGAGAGAGACTGCTCATCGATCAGTGCATGTTCACTCTACATTTAAACAACGTGTACTAATCAGGTAAAGTTGAGTCCTTTATAACAATGTTGTTTTTTATTATGTTTTTCTATCTAGTAGAGATACTGTACAGGTACACTTTAGTGAAGTGCAGATGGTGTTTGTCTCAGTAAAGGTCCAGCCTCACACACCCGTATAGACACTGCTGATTGCTGTTTTTTTTTTTTTTTTTTATAAAACTGCCCTGTGTTTATGAGAAGTTTGTTCCAGTGATCTTTAGGTTTAATATGTGTAGCAAAAGTAAAAACAAATGGACTTGTATTGAGAATATCATATTAGAGAAACTTAGACTGTTGTCTTTTTTTCCAGCTGCATTTAATATTAAAGGCATGTGTAATAACCGCAAGAAGAATGATTTAGGATGTAGAGACACGACTCATTTCATTATACAGGAATACCTCGTGCATTCGCGGAGTTAGGTTCCAGACCCGGCGCGGATGTGTGGAAATCGCGAATGTTCGGTGGAGTCACTAAAAATGCTAATAAATTCTTATTTCTAAAGTAATCATGCTTTAATTTCATTACTTTATTATAATGTTGTTCCTTAGTTTCTTAATGTTGTTTCTTAATAATTAATCCCTAATACATTACCCTTAAAAAAAAATGGTTGATGTAAAAAGTACAGTATCACCTAATTCAGTGTTTCCTTTTTAATCCACGGCACATATTTTTCACATTAGAAAAATCACAAGGAACACCACCAAACAAAAATGTCACAAAAACGTATATTTATTGAAATATAATGAAAATCTAGTCTCAGTTTCCTTACTTAGTTGAACACAAAGCTAAAAACAGCATTTTATTCTTACAGGAATTGAAAAACCACGCACATGTTCCTCTATGGCTCCGAGACACTCTCTTCTTCGTCTTTATAACAGTGAAGGAGTTTACTGCCCTCTAGTGACAGGGAGAACTAACAGGCAGCCTTACTTTTAGGTTAAGAAATTCGGGAGTCTACTTCCGGGTCTGCGAAGGCGCGAATACAGAAACGCGAATGCACGAGGTATTACTGTACTAGATACCGCCTTTTTTTGTGTGTGTTAAATTCAGCACATATCTCCTCAAAATATGCTAGCTGTTCATTCTGTGTGCGCTGAAAAAAAAAAAGAAAAAAAAAAAAACACAAAAAACCCCCCGGAAAACAAAGATAGTGGATCAGACCGAGCCACATAACACTATTCCAGCCAATCAGAAACAGGGGTCGTGTTCCAGCCAATCACAGGCCAGAGTCTAGTGTCGTTGCCTTGGTAATATGTGTCCTTGGATTTGGGGGGGAGGAGCTTATGAAGGGAGGTGTGTATTTGTTTGGATGTTGAGTTCAAATATCAAATCTTTCTAAAGAATCCATGACTCCCTCTTTAAAGCAGTTTCTCCTTCAGGATTCAGCGCAGTCATTCTTTTTCACTTCTCATGTGTGGTACATGTGACAGCAGTCACTTGTGCTGACTTACTAGTTTCTTATTGGGACAATAATTGGAATTGGCCACAATAAGAATGTAGTGCATGTTGTGCACAGTGATATTGCATAACCAGCAAATTTATTGAAATGGAAATTTACACAGAATGGACTGAAGAAGAGAAAATATCCAGTGAGCAGGGGTTGTGTAGGCAAAAATGCCTCGATGTCAGAGGTCACAGGAGAATGAGCAGACTGTTTCGGGGTGATAGAAAAGCAACAGTAGTTCAAATAACCACTCGTTACAACCAAAGTATGCAGAATACCATCTCTGTACGCACAACACGTCGAACCTCGAAGCTGATGGGCTACAGCAGCAGAAGACCACACCGGGTGCC
>JAOVYU010000038.1:8932642-8944917 GCA_025674565.1 Synodontis membranacea | reverse complement strand
GCCCTCTAGTGACAGGCAGAACTAACAGGCAGCCATAGAATACCAATGAGGTGAAATTAGATAATCTTCCAAGTAAAGACATACAGAGAAATAAGAAGTTATTTATCTACTTCCGGGTCGGCAAAATTTCGTGAATATGTGAAGTCGCAAATACAGAAACGCTAATGTGCGAGGTTTTACTGTACTTTCACTTGTATAATACAACATGCAACAGGTGAACTAGAATATAAAAACATAAAATATGTCTACAAAAACTATGTCTAGTTTGTCGGATATATACCCAAACATAGCATACACATTTGATAATTAATGAATTTTGTTGCTTCTTGATTGTATCAGTGCTATACGGTTAGATATACACTATATGGTCAAACGTTTGTAGACGCCCATATGTGTTTCTTCCGCAAACTCTTACCACATAGTTGGAAGCACGCAATTGTATAGGACGTCTTTGTATGCTGAAGCATTAGAACCAAGAGGCCCAAACATGCTCCAGCATGACAATACTCTAAATAAGGACCATGAAGTGGAAGATCTTGGGTGTCCTGAAACTCAGACTGCACCTTGGCCAACATCAGCGCCTGACCTCAGTAATGCTCTCCATGCTACAGCTACACTCCCAAATCCAGTGAAAAGTCTTCCCAGAAGAATGGGAGGTTATTATAACAGCAAAGGAGGGACTACACCTGGAATGGGATGTTCAGCAATGGTCAGGGGTCCACAAACCAGGGGTTTGTGCTTGGACTACTCTTGATGATCGAACACAACAAAATGATCAGCTGGCACGTCTTAAGATAATAATGGTGAAAATATCTGCATTCATCATGTAGCACGTCCATACCCGGATGTGGTAGAAAAACATTCCACTACTTCTCCCAGACATTTGTTGCAAGTACAAATGCTTTCTTATTCATATGTTTATTTCTTTCGTTTGCAAAAGAATCGACCCATACAAAACTCCAGAAATGGACTGGACATTATTACTATTGACACCGTCAACTTAATATATGGGTAGCACACCTTTCAGAAACAATAACTGAAACCGGTTGCTTTCCCGTAACCATGGACCCCACCACTCCTCATTTCTCTGCTCCAGGTCTCTCCACAGATCTATGGGATTTAGATCTGGACTCACTGCTGGCCACTGATGAACTCTCCAGGGCATTGTCTTAAATCAGTATCCTGCTGGAAGTCCCATGACCTAGATGGAGAGCCAGCTTTCTGGGCCTTACACTGCGCCACAAAATTCTTCAGATTTCTTGATGCCATGCTAGAGTCAAAGCATCCAGTGAAAGAAGCAGCAAAGCAACAACCCTAGGTGTTCGTTTCTTCAAAGGACTCATTTTGTTTTCTGTAAGCAGTACAAAGATGCGCTTCATCAAAAAAAAAAAAAAAAAAAACCCTGTCCATTTTAATCTCATCTCTTCACAGGATTTTGCCCTAGAAGGACGCTGGTTTCCTCGGGTGAGTTTAGCCGTACTCCAGTCTGTACTTCTGATGTCCCATGTGTCAGCAGCGGGGTCCTCCTGGGTCTCCTACCATAGTGTCCCATTTCACTCAGACGATGCCGGTGAGTGCACAATGACAACGCTGTACCCCGTGTCTGCAGGTCAGATTGAATTTGTTTGGAAGCCGATTGAGGCTCTTTTTCTACCACTCGAACAATCCATTCAAAGTAATCTCAGCTCCTTCTTTCCCAGGAGGTTAGCTCCAGTGCCTTGGGCTGTAAACCTGTATTGCCTCAATCCTCAGACAATCTTTTCTCTAGAACTTTTTCCCCATCTGAGTCACCGTCTCTCCATCTAAACTGGTCGCAATTGTGATTTCTATATCGCCAGCATCTGTTACTTACAACACTAATTAAAGAAGCATCACATGATCGAAATCTGATCACGTCTTACGGTTTTCAAAAAGGCGTCATTAATTTTTTTTTTTCCAGGACATTTTCTGAGGTTCTGGGTGTGGAATGATATCAGATTTGACTTTTTTTTTTTTTTTCCTTTTCTCCTCAAGCAAAGAAATAAACAAGAGAACACCAAAGCATTTTCTGAAAGAAGTTCAGGGGTGTCGAAATTATTTGACAACGACACACATGTATTCAACACGACACATACAGTTCAAATCAACCACAGGGACTTTTCACTTCTTTCCAATCTATACTTTCTGCATTTTCAAAAAGATTCCTGATACACTCCCATTTAAATTTTTAACATTTTACAAACACTAACACAATTGATCTTTTTCACCCAGAAATCATGTAGAATACAGATCTTTGTAAAAATCTCCTTTCTGAAACCGAAATTGTTTTTTGTTGTTGTTTTTTAAAAATAATAATAATAATAATAAAAAAAAAGCAATCCAGGCTTAATGCCTTAATCCCAAATGGCTCCTTTGGGATACAGTAGTGCACCTATGTAGTGCACCTATGTAGGGAGGAGCGAATTGGGACGCGCTCCGTCACTATCCAGCCGGCAAAAGCAGATCAGTTTATGAAATAATCTCTTATCAGTTCCAGACGAATATGAAGTATTTTAAAATCTGAAAATAGTCATGTACGCTAGCGTTAACTTAAAATTAACCAACTATTACAGCTGCGTTGCTATCGTTAGCTTCAGTAAGTAAGCTTAGTTTGAAAACCAACGTTTCTCCTGTTACCTTACCTCAGTGTCGCGCTTGATCTACAGAGATTCACTAAATCTGTTAATCAGAAAGATTCCAAACGCCACTTCTGTTCCAGCGTAGGACTAGGCGAAACAGACGAGTTATTACTTTGCGCACTCGCATTCCGGCAAATCCCGCCGCCCTTGGCTCCGATTGGCTAGTGACGTTCCTCCGCCCTTGGCTCCGATTGGCTAGTGACGTTCCTCCGCCCTTGGCTCCGATTGGCTAGTGACGTTCCTCCGCTCTTGCCGATACTGGTAGTCACGTCATGTTCACCGGGAGTTTCCTGTATGGAACAGCCAATCCAATAGCAGGGGGCGGGGTTTGTCAGAATACAGGTGGGACCAAAAAAAAAAAAAGTAAAAGCCAAAAGACACTGCAGTGCTGGCTGGAATTTTGTCTTTCCCGCTTTTACGCGGAGCCTGTCGCATGGTCCTCTGGGTAATGTTATTTTTACGGTATTTGTTTCGCCGTTTAAAATCGAAAAACAAATAAAAAATCTTTTAAAACATTATTATTATTTCACAAACAAACACAAATGAACTCTTTGTTTGCTTTCGAAATGTATTTTAATTATCATATATATATATATATATATAATTTTTTTTACAAATAAAAGAATATTGTACATCTATTTATTTAATCAAACAAATTAACAATGCGCTGCAAGCTAGTTTTTAATCATGACAAACTTATTATACGGTATTATTATTATTATCTGTGTAATCATACTGATATCTTTTATGTCATGAAGATCTGTCGTGTCAAAAGCGAGTTTAAAAAACAACAACATACGCGTAGGCTAGACGTAAATGTTATGATCGTAGTAAGTGAGGCTGAGACGTGAAGTTAAGTGTTGCACAGTGGATCGTTTAACTGTATTCTCCGCACACCCCGACCGTCTTCCCGTCCCACTCAGAAGTGGAAAGACACTTGACGAAGTAGTGTCCGAGATCGTGTTTGGAGATGACTCGTCCTCGCAGCATGTTCTCGGTGACCGTGTACTTTTCAGTCAGAGGATGGTTATCTGCAGAATACAGCGTGCGTAAAACATTTATAAAGCGAGACACGGCAGTACAAATATCTGCCTATCCTTATATGCAAAAATTTAGACTTTCGAGATGTTAAAAAAAAAACTGTACAGAAAGAAAAAAAAAATCTGAATATTAGGTCAAAAGTTTGGATGGTGTTTGTTTTGAGCATCCCCTTAGAAACGAAAGTCAATATCATCATCAAGACACTAATTAATGAAATGCCTTCTTTATCTCTCCAGCAGATTTTGTCAAATCTACTGTCAAAGATGGACGGAAGCTGATCTAATACATTGTCTGTCAGTTTTCCTCTAATTTGTCCCCTGTCTCTATAACCATCTACAAACTCATCAGCCGTGTAAGGTTTAACTCAACACTGTAGGTGTTACGTCACACTGGACCGTGTTATCGTCTCTTACCTGCGATGTGCGGAGGCATCACAGCTACATAGTCCAGTCCGGACTCCTTCAGCAATGCGTACATGCGGTCGTGGTCTTCAGTGACAGGAACCAGGCGAGGAGGAACCTTTGCTCGGTCCCATAGCAAAAACGCTGTGGAAGAAAGCGGTCGTAATGATTTGCGATTCATGTTACAATGAAATATCCTGCTTAAAACACATAAAAGGAGCCATACCGGACATGCAGCCAATCACTTTGCGGATGCCGCGGGCCTTCATGGCCTCCAGGATGTTCCGGGTGCCTTCAGACATCATTGTGGTAGGACCTACGGATGCGACATTTTTCATCGAAAAATCCCAAATTCAAGTATCGGACATTTATGACTCAGACAAAGCAGTGGTCATTGTTGTTGTTAAGTCTTCATGAAGATCACGCCTGGTGAACAGATTTATGGGCAGACTGCAGGTCATAGAGGTGTGTCTTTCAGTCTACGTATTTGGAAAATGAGTACTCGAAAGTCTGATTTTACTTTTACCAGGGCACGCTTGGTTTTTACCTATTTCAGAAACTTCAGGAACATGGCCGGACATTTGAGAGCCTTACCTCTTACCATTTAATGATGTTTAATGATACTACATCATATTAGGTCACTCTCGCTCTGTTCTATTCTGTTCTGTTCTAATTCTTTATTGCAAGTGGGAGACCTGTACTCGTACCCACTGCGCATTTAGGAATAAATAAATAATAATAAAAAAAAGACGTTTATTTAAAAGAAGATACATTTTGCCACTCTGACTCACCAAGGTCGTTCCTTGTGCCCAGGATGATGATGACGGCATCCTGACCCTCCAAAGTCTTCTTCACGTCCTCTTTGTTAAGGACGTCTCCCACCACAACCCGGGAGGCTTTATGGTCAGCGGGCAGCCTGGACGGATCCCTCACCAGCACAGTCACATTATAACCTGGGACATTAAAAATATCCAAAAAAAAAAAAAAGACATTAAACAGCTGCTAAATAAACCCCAGTGTGTCACCACAGCATGGGGCATTTCAGACACCGTGGGAGATAAAGGAGACGCATCGACTGCTTCAGGACCTCAACGATCCCCAATTCACGGACATTCATTACTCCTGTTTCTTAGTAAATATTAATGTTATTTCTGAACGAGAAAAAAAAAATCTTGTATATGCAAAAATAAATAAATAAATAAATTCTATACATCACAAATGCTAATGCATTTAAATATTGAATTATAGCTCAAGTGTGTCCAGCGCAACCCTGACCAGAACAAAGCGATAAAGTGAATGGATGAATGAATTACAGTCAGTGGATTATATTTGAATTTCTGGAACATCGAAAACCTCGAAAACAAAAAAAAAAAAAATAATGTAGATGCTCACTGGCAGATACTGTGAATGAAACGTGGACCACCCTCTCTGGAGTGAACAGATAAAAAAAAAAAAAAAAAACTGAAAAAACACTAATCTGCTTGCTCCGTCTTATCACCGTGACCTGCTGTGCACCGTGACTCACCAGAAAAATGTTTCAGAAACTTCTGCATGAAAGCTGTGTCACGATCAGGGCAAATAAACCATGACAATAGCCGAGAAAAAAAAGGGAACTGATTCGGATCACTCAGCATCTTAGCAGAAATACCCCAGTGCTGAGTTAACACTCACAGTGCTTGGAAAACCTGCATCTGTTTCGCAAAGTTAAGAGCCACGGCATGTGTTGATCATTTGATTGCACACGCATGCGTGAAACAGATTCCAAATCTGCATCCTTGTGCTTGCTGTTATTACCATTCATAGGTCACGGTGACTTTGTGAAGTTCAGGCAGAAAACAACATTTCAAATGACCAAACTTTAACACGTCTGTGTTTTGTCAGGAAAGGGTGAAATACACACAAATCCACTTCTCATGCCAGGGGACGGTCCTGCCAACAATTGTGTGTAATCAGATATGACTGCATGTAAGACATGGCGGTAATGTAATGTCACTTATTTTCGTACCACTTTCTGCAGTCATGGTTTATTCTCATACAGAACCTGTGTCGGAGGAAACCACAGTGTTGGTACAAACAGCAGATGCATCCACAAGTAGCTCAATTTGTTCAACCAAGCCATTATAATTTTCATGCAATATGTTACTACATGAGTATTATTATAATTTCAAATGCTCAAATATTTAAAGGGTTAAAGAGGCAGTCTTAAGTGTCGGCTAATGCACTTTAATTTAGCTCCAACACTTCTTACTCTCAGTAATACTTTAATATTCAGATGAGCCCACGTTTGTCTCCCTGTGGAGTCCTCAGTGATGCAGAAGGTGTTACTAAAGTACCCCTGGTTGTCATGAAGTATTATTAATATGAAAGAGAAACGGCTCTCACCTGCGGCCACTGCAATCGGTAATGTCACCAAACCCGTCATTCCGGTCGAGCCGAAGATCGCCACGTTCTTTACCGAATCAGACATTTTGTAATCTCTATCCCACTTTAAACCAACAGGACAGACCTGTACGATCTCACCAGCAACTCGCGTCCTTCTGCAGTTTGACTCGCTGCGGTCACATGATAACAGCTGGGCACGAGGGGGGGGGGGGGGTGGAATCGGCTGACGTCATCGCTGGAAGCGGAAGTACATTTCAAAGATTAACTGATAGACTGATAGTGGACACAATGCTGCGACTTTATATAGAGACTCTATATATAATTTTTTTAAAAAAGTGAATCTATGTGAAATATTATTTACGGTGGCCCAGAAGGGCAAGGTACTAAAAATAAAAAATAATTCAAAATGCAACTTTCACCAGAAATAGAGCTGTCTCTTTTTTTGTTGTTGGCAGTTTTTTTTTTTTTAAAGTTGACTTTTTTTTAAATGTAAAATTTACTTTCTTATTTTCAAAGTTGACCTATTTAAAACCGACTTCTTTTATTTAAGTTGATTTTTTTTAATTTAATTGACTTCCTTATTTTTCAAACTTGACTTCTTTTATTTAAAGTTGACTTTTGTTTATTTAAAATTGACTTCCTTATTTTCAAAGTTGACTTGTTTGATTTTAAATTGACTTCTTTTATTTAAAACTGACTTCTTTTATTTAAAGTTGACTTCTTTTATTTAAAGTTGACTTTTTTTTATTTAAAATTGACTTCCTTGTTTTCAAAGTTGACACTGACGTCCTTATTTTTTAAAGTTGACTTCTTTTATTTACAGTTGACTTATTTTATCTAAAGTTGACTTTTTTTATTTAAAATTGACTTTCTTATTTTTAAAGTTGACTTGTTTGATTTAAAACTGACTTCTTTTATTTAAACTTGACTTCTTTTATTTAAAATTGACTTCCTTATTTTCGAAGTTGACATTGACTTCCTTATTTTTTAAAGTTGACTTCTTTTACGTAAACTTGACTTCTTTTATTTAAAGTTGACTTCCCTATTTTTAAAGTTGACTTGTTTGATTTAAAACTGACTTCTTTTATTTAAAATTGACTTCTTTTATTTGAAGTTGACAATACGGATAATAACACTGTAGCTGTTCCTTCATGACTTAACTCATTTCAGCAGATCTGCACTGCTTTTTTTCAACCTCACTGTATGCGTGGAACAGCTTAAAATGTACTTCATCATAACGTACAACAACAGTAGGCTACGCCAGCACAGTACATAGTATTATAGGTGTCAGTTTTGTTGAGGTTATTCATAACTTTCGAAAAAGTTAATTGAGTGTGTTTATAACAGTCTACGCATTCATGACATCAAAACCTTTTATAGCATCATATTCCAAGAACTTCCTCCAATCTCCTCTCCGTAGCAGGTCTACAGGCACCGAATGTAAAAATTGAATACTCAAGATGTGTACACTGAATGTCTTTCCTCATCCACGACATACCTGGTTTGGCTCAGTAAGGGCATGAGATTTATTCGAGTTTACTTCTTTTTAAGTAATTCATCATTTGGCCAATTTGTTTTTAATCCCGCAGACCATCAGCTGGAATTTCAACATCTGTGTACCGACAAAACCACACAGGCAGGCTTTAGAAATGGCTGAGACTTGGGTTTGGTGTGAGAAAAAATACAGAGTTAGTGATGTTTCTATGATTGTGCCTGTAAGAGTGTCCAGCAGGTTCCTGTTCCTAAACTATATCCAGGACTAGCATTCTTTGAAAAAAAAAAAGGTGAAGAGGTCTTTCAGCCTCATTAGCAGGAAACTTACATAGCCATAAGGGTTCATTAGTTAATTTGACGATGTCACATTTTTTTTTATGTTTTACCTATTTCACTTCTGGTCTTACATGTATTACAGTTATGTTGAATTATATGTGTTTACATTACATATGTTATGTTAAGGGTTGTGAGATGTTAGGTTTGTTTTTTTTTGTTTTTTTTACCCGATTCTTTTCCTGAACATGAGTTCAGAACAGCTTCCAGAAAGTGGCCTTCAAATCTGTGGAAGTGGTGATCTGCATGTTGGAATGATGTCACTGACAGATTTGGTAATATAATATAATCTGTGAAAAATGACACTGAATATTGTGCAAAATTTAAAAATATTTTTGTATGCTGCAGAACTAAGAGTTCTTCCCAGTGAAATTAAGAGGCCCAAAATGGTTCTGGCTTGACAATGTCTCTATGAACAAAGCGAGGTTTAAAGACACAGTTTTACAAAGTTGGTGCAGAAGAAATCCACAGAGCCCTGCCCTCAACCCCACTAAACAACTTTGTGATGAACTGGAAGTGACCCTTGGAGCTCATTCTGTGGCCATCAGGTTCCCAAAGCACAGCTTAGTGTCACAGCTTAGTGTCTTCCCTGCTTTTTCAGCAACCAATTCACTTGATTCAAATAATCATTTAACTAACAACACTTTGACTTGAAGTGTGTGTGTGTGTGTGTGTGTGTGTGTGTGTGTGAAAGCAAGGAAAACATTAAAATATTAAAAGGACAGGGTATACTCCAAGACAAGGGTTGTGATTCTTTGTTTGTATGCATGCATTCATTCATTTATTTATTTAATTTAACAGTATGAACATATGGTCAACTCTTTACCTTTGTCCCGCTGTTTTGAATTAGACCCCTAGGTGGCGCTGTTGAGGAGCTGTCCTTCTTTCTGTAGCAGCTGGTGATTGCAATTTTAAATGAAAGGCTACATCTGATAAAAGTTTGCATAATAATAAGTAGCATTATTATACCTCATTTCATTTATACAAGTAAATAATAAGAGTGGCAAACTGTAAAAAAGATATTTTTTTTTTTTCTTTTTTAATTTGAAATGTTTTTCACACTCATAAGTTTGGATTGCCGGCTCAACCCTGTCTGTTTGATGAGTGCCACATTGTGTCAAAAAAAATGTGGTTGTTTTAATGCATTATAGTATGAATTAAGTCTCTCTCTCTCTCTCTCTCTCTCTCTCTCTCTCTCTCTCACTTAGTGAGATGAAGGTGTCTGTGTTTTGTGTTTATGAAAGAAGTAGAATGTTATTATCCCTTCTTTTTTACCACAGTGTATGGATCATAATAAATATCGATCAAGATCAAGTTCACCCTGAGTTGGCTGATTCCTTGAGTACCTTCAACAACTATTATGAATGATTCAGTATGCAGAAAAAAATATTTAGGAAAGGTGTGTAGGAATTAGAGTAAGGAATATACATGTGAACGGACCAATCGACGTTGTAAGTTTAAGGGGTAAATCAGGAAGGAAACCATTTTTTCAAGTCACAGGACTGGAGTTCTTTTTTACTGGAATTCACTTTTTAATTTTTAATTTTTTTAATCTATTTGATGTTATTCTAGTTTTTACCTATGGTAAGATAAAAGATGCCTTTATTGAGCATTAGTGAAAATGTTCACATTAAATCTCTTGATCATTTGATTTTAGAGTGGGATGTCATCTTAAAGTTAACCATGCCTACCCCATTAAAGGTGGATCGCCTTCTGACAGGTAGTTGCGTTAAATGTGGAGGCAGCGATTCTGGAGAAAGACTGTTGATATTTGAAATCAACAGCCAAAGAAATACACACCTCCCTTACGTGCTCCTTCAGAAACTCAGCCCCAAAATTCATTACCAGAGAAACAACATTAACAACTGGGCTAGGTTATCAAAAGAAAAAAATATACCAGAATCCAGAGCCTCTATTTACATTTATTCAGAAGCCACTGGGTTTGCCAGTTTTCTGTTTCTGCATGATTGAGTGTGGCAAACATAGCTAACCAAAATCCACCTTAAAATGTCCAGCTAGCTGACGACTGTTTTTAAAATGAACTCATTTTTAAGCATTAAAATGAAGGGCTCAACTTGTGCAGCCATACTGCCCTGAGAATGCCTGATCTCGCCTGTTCTCGGAAGCTAAGCAGGGTCGGGCCTGGTTAGAACTTGGATTGGAGACAGCTAGGGAATACCAGGTGCTGTAAAATACCCTGCCACAAGGGGGTGCACACTCTAGTGTGTTCCTGCGTGCTGGTCCCAAGCCCGGATAAATGGGGAGGGTTGTGTCAGGAAGGGCATCCTATGTAAAAAGCTCTGCCAAATCAAACAATCAACAAAAAGATCCACTGTGGCGACCCCTAACGGGAGTAGCCGAAAGAAGAAAAAAACAATAAATAAATGGTTCAACTTGTGCTGTCGGTGATTGTCACAACATTTCAAAGAAACATGTTTAGAACATAAAGACTTCAACAAAAATGTCCATGTCCTACGCCATTCATTTCTCCACTTGAAGTTGACATCAATATTAAACATGTACATGTTAAACAGCGTATGTATTTTCCACAATGTAGGCACAATTAGGTTCTTTGTAAATTAATTTTTATTTGTTCCAATGTTTAACAATAGAAATAGTATTTAGGATCATCAATACCATCCACAGAATAACTGCTGTATTAGTCCATGACTACCGTAATCTGGCAATGAAGCCAAGCAACCGTCTCGAGCAGCCAACCGTCTCCATGACATTACCTTGATTATCACTCTGGCTGGGCTCTACAGCTGCCTTCACAAATCTAAAGTCATTGAGATTCTTTAACAGTACTTGGCTTTATTTAGCTCCGTGTCACCTTACCACTCTGTGAGGTGACGGATGAGGCACTGTTACAGAAATGTTGTTAAGACCTCAAAACCTCCATATTTGTGTGTCCATCTGCACTTTTTTGGTCATTTCTTCTTAGAGTTGGCTTTTACAACATGACAGTCAAACACATATATACTGAAAGGAACAGACAGTAAAAGTAGATGGGAATAAAACCCCAGCTTCCGCTGTGAATCATGAAAAAGCTAGATAGACCATATAACAAATCTGTTACTTTGAATAGATTATGAGGGTAAAGACACACAGCTCTCCTGCTACTTTAGCTAACATCACAACAACAGCATATCTGGGCAAACTAGAAAGTAAGTTGAATGTCAGTGGGAAAATAACTTTGCATTACCTGATACACAAATCTGACACAGGTACCTGTTTGCTAACTAACCATTTTATGATTACTGCTACTGGTTCTGTGAAACATAGGAAAACTATTGTTATCCAGTGTCAAGCAGAAACAGAGCAACATCTGCATCCCTCTTCATGCCCATGCAACTCTCTGATGTCTCTTGTCCTTGGAAAGCAGATCATAGCACGCTTTTCAATTTTTGCCATCTAACCATCTCCTCTTTGGCTCTTTATTGGCCATCACTCCTTCTTGACAATTATGGTAGAGTTCAACATGTTCGCATGTGCCAGATTGACCATCCCTTTGGCTCCCTCTGCACCCTTTCCCCTCCCATTCCTGCTCCCATTCCTGCTCCCATTTCCCTCCCATTCCTGCTCCCATTCCTGCTCCCATTTCCCCTCCCATTTCCCCTTCCATTCCCCCTGTCCTGTGCACAGGTCCCTTGTTGCTGATTGGCTGAAATAGTGTTGTTTGGCTGCCTCTGAACCAGTTTGTTTGTTTCCCACTTACAGTTCCACGGCTGTGTATGAACACTAGGCTTTTTTTCAGCACACACACAACAGACAGTTAGCCCTCTGTGAGAAGATATTAGTAGTGAGGAGAAAAGTGTGTTGGATTAGAATTGCTTTATGTTTCTTTATCAAGAACGTGACTTTATTCCATCCTGTTGAGTAGCAGTTTAAACAGATAACAATATCTAGTTGATGAGACTTCTTATCTGGATTTTCCGTTTCCATCTTAAATGGTCCCTAATATATA
>JAOVYU010000038.1:8847121-8859774 GCA_025674565.1 Synodontis membranacea | reverse complement strand
CTCTCTCTCTCTCTCTCTCTCTCTCTCTCTCTCTCTCTCTCAGACAATGGAGAGACAAATGGAGGAGTGGTGTAATGATGTGTGTGATCTGCAGCTGCAGTCCTCCTCTCTCCCCGAGGAGTACGTGATGACAAACGCAGTGTCCGAGCGTCAGGCTGAAGCTGAGGCCCGGATTGTACGTCTCATCGAGTCTCTGAAGGACAGACGAAGAATCCTGCTGGCCTCCAGAGAGCTGCACCAAGTGCGCCGTGACCTGCAGGATGAAATTGTGAGTTTGCAAGAGCCTTTTAAACAAGTTTCTTAAAATGACGGTCTATATTCTGCACTGACGCACGAGTGTGCATTCGCAGGTAGCAAGTTCCATTATTGTGTGCGTGTGGTCCAGAAAGCCTGTTTCCTTTTCCCTCTCTATTAGTTTCAGCGTTTTATTCCTTTTCACTTTAATGATTCTGCTACCTTTAGCATTAGAAAGAAAATTCTCCAGTGTCCCAAACCAAAGCAGTGTCGCACGGCCTCATACTGACGTGATTTGCAGTGGATGGAAACCTCTGCTCTAGGATACTGTACCAAACAGGACAAAGTCACAATTGCCAGTGAGAAATCCTTTGCAGATGAAAACAAGCTTTGGCTTGGGTTATTTAGCCAGTTTGCCACTGTTGACTGTGTTTAGTGTATTACTCCCTACACAGGATCAGAGTTACATCCCAGTAAAGCAATGATGATGATGGTGATGATGACCGTTCAATAAGTAAGGAATAAAGCACAAAAATGGCATCCAAATGAATTATTTTCCTATAACAGCACAACCAGGAGTGCTTATTCACCTTATGCCATAGTGTTGCTACAAAGATTACAAATTTTAATGTATTAATGTAAGACATGTCCTGCATTTTAACTGTTTTTGGAGACACGTTCCTGTTATAATAGCCTGTGTTCCAGTAGCTTATATAGGAAATATTTTTGAATGTGAATCATATGAACACGGTCATATTTGTGCTTTTCAGCTGTGGGTGCAAGAGCGCCTTCCAGTAGCTACGTCACAGGACACTGGGAGTAGTTTACAGGCCGTCCAGCAGCTCATGAAGAAAAATCAGGTAACACTGCACATCTGTGGTCCAGTTAAGGTTATAGTTATGAAGGATCCAATGATAAAGGCAAGAGGCAAGGCAGTTTGTTTGTTTCCTTTGTTATTACAAGGAAAAATTTGAACCTACTGTAGGTATCTTTTTGAATACTGACCCATGCAGCTTTAACCGTGTGCTAGTGTTGAATATTGTATAGTGGCATGTCACACTAGCAGATATCATCACATCCCTAGCAAAGCATGTTTCTCCCGTTCAGAGCCTGCAAAGGGAGCTGGAGAGCCACCGGGGGCATGTGGAAGAGGTGATGGAGCGAGCCAGTGTGTTCTCCTCAGTGCGCACGGCTGAGGCGGAGTGCGTGAGCGCATTAATGGAGGATCTCCTCAGCCTATGGGAGGCGCTGTGGGCGGAGACAGAGCGTAAACAACTGCACTTGGACTCCATGTATCAGGCTCAGCAGTACTACAGCGACATTACAGAGGTGGAGGCCTGGCTCAGCGAACAGGAGCTGAATATGATGAATGAGGAGAAAGGAAAGGTAGCACAGGAACAATGGACGGAGACACGCTGTGCATACATTTCTCACACAGTGCACAAATACATTTGCATGCATTGCAAAACAGTGACATTTACAGTATATCCTAATAATGATGTGCACTGGGATTGATTGCTCATGCAAACTGTGTGCATGTTCGGGGTCATTTGCAAAAAAAATATTTGTGTAAATTATGCAATCAGAAAAACATGCATTTTTGCATGCACTGTGGTAGTCATGACACATGAAGGACACTAGCAGAAGTGTGAACTGTGCTTAAAACATTAATACATTAAAAAAAAAGTATAATTATTATGAAAGGCAGCTAAAAGGGATGAGAAACTATTCAAAGTACAATATGAACTAATAAAAGAGTGTAGAAATGAGAGTGCAATATGGTAAGGTAAATGTGAAATGTGCAGTGATCTAATATTTAACCAAGTTTGTTCTGGTAATATTAAGTCAACTTTTTTGTGAAACTTTTTTTTTTAAGCAAATGTAACCATGGAGGTCATTATTAAGCAATTGTAGCAATGGAGCTGTCTAAAAACCCACTGCCATTGCTCCCTGATCTGATACACTTGTGCCAGTAAGAAATGCTATGCTGGGAACATTTTATGTGTAACATCGTTCTCTTCTGTCAGGATGAATCAAGTACTCTGCAGCTGCTGAAAAAACAGTTATCTTTGGAGCAGACGATTGAGGATTATGCTGAAACCATTGGCCTTTTATCACAACAGTGCAGACAACTGCTGGAGCTCGGCCATCGTGACAGGTGCGTGTTTGTATGGGTCACTCTTTTTTTTGTGTGTATTTATGTGAATGTTGAATTTGGACAAAATAAAATCTAAATGGAACCAGAAATCTAAATAGATGGACATAAAGAGTGATATATGGTAAGATAAGCTAAGTGTCTGCTCTTCTTCAGAAGGCTGTGTAGACTCTGGTGTATCAATTGCAAGTCTAAAGGATTTAGTAGAAACATTGTTGAAGCAGGAGTTGATGGAAAGGTGTGTATGTGTTTGATCCACAGTGACCAGATCAGCAAACGCCAGTCTCAAATAGACCGGCTATATGTGTCTTTGAAGGACTTGGTGGAAGAGCGGAAGTGCCGGTTAGAACAGCAGTACTGGCTCTTTCAGCTCCACAGAGAGGTAGAAGAACTGGAACAGTGGATTGCTGAGCACGAGATCTCAGCCAGCTCCACTGAACTCGGGCAGGACTATGAACATGTCACGGTGAGACGGCAGCAACAAAAATCATCCGAATCATTTCTCAGAAAGATTCCATTCTTGGTCACTAATCCAGAAAAGTGTCAACATATTAGCTGAAACAGAAGATAAAGCATAATGCGCTGATGATTGACACAGTATCAGATGTCCAAAAATCAAAGGATGCTTTGGCACACTTTGGTTTGGTTTCACATTGCACATAACCCTAACCTAGAAATAACCTCCAGATTATATAGATGCATATTGACATCAATGCCTGACCTCAGTAATGCTCTTGTGGCTGAATGGGCAAATCCCTTCACACATATTCCAATGTCTAGTATAAAGCTTTCCCAGAAGAGTGGAGGTTGTTATAGCTGAAAAGTATGGATCAACTCCATATTACTGCAAATGGTTTTAGATATACGTACATACATACATACATACATACAAACACCTGCATTCGTATTCAGTATAAAGAAACATACATACCCATCTCCACTAGACCCCTTAAGGTGTGCTGTGGTATCTGGCACTAAGATGTTAGCAGCAGATCCCTTAAGTCCTGAAAACTGTGAGGTGGGACCTCCATGGATCAGACTTGTTTGTCCAGAACATCCCACAGATGCTCGATTGGATTGAGATCTGCGGAATCTGGAGGCTAAATCAATACCTCAACCCCGTTATTGTGCTTCTCAAACCATTCCTGAACCAGTTTTGCTTTGTGGCATCAGGCATTACTGTTTCCATGAAAGGGTGTGTATGGTTTGCGACAATGCTTAGGTAGGTGGTAGGTGTCAAAGTAACATCCACATGGATGGCAGGACCCAAGGCTTCGCAGCAGAACAATGCCCAAAGCATCAAGCTGCCTCTGCCAGCTTGCCTTCCTGCCACAGTTCATATTGGTGATATGTGATCCCCAGGTAAGCGATGCACACGCACCTGGCCATCCACGTGATGTAAAAGAAAACGTGATTCATCAGACCAGGCTACCTTCTTCTGTTGCTCTGTGGTCCAGTTCTGATGCTCATGTGCCCATTGTTGGTGCTTCCTGCGGTGGACAGGGGTCAACAAACTGCAATGCACTGTGTATTCTGACACCTTTCTAGCAGTACCAGCATTAACTTCAGCAAGTTGAGCTACAGTAGCTCATCTTTTGGTGCAGATCATCACACGATCCAGCCTTCGCTCCCCATGTGCAACAGTGATCCTTGGCCACCCATGACCCTTTCACCGGTTCACCACTGTTCCTTCCTTGGAACACTTCTGATAGATACTGACCACTGCAGACCAGGAACACCCAACAAGAGTTACAGTTTTGGAGATGCTGTGACCCAGTCGTCTAGCCATCACAATTTGGTCCTTCTTGGTCAAACTCACTCAAATCCTTACGCTTGCCCATTTTTTCTACTTCTAGCACATCAACCTTGAAGACAAAATGTTCACTTGCTGCCTAATATATCCCATCCAACAGGTGCCATGATGAATAGATAATCAGTGTTATTCACTTCACCTGTCGGTGGTCATAATGTTACACCTGATCGGTGTATATGTTATGGGCATGTGACCAACTAATGATCAAACTTAACTCAGAATCGCTTTGCATAAAAGATATGGGATATACATAAAGTACACACAAGTGCATGCAAAACCTTTGGTGAAAGAAAACCATCAGATAGAGCTGACTATATACTGGCCAGAACGGCAAAGCAAAACCTCCATATGACACTAAAGTCCATGCAGGAACTGACTCAGGAGTGGTAGTTCATCATTATATGTCCAACATTGGAAAAACAAGATCTGCATGGAAGAGTCATCAGAAGAAAATGTTAATTATGACCTCATCACAAAAATCAATGTATGAAATATTGCAAAACACCATCTAGATAAGCCAAAGGCATTTTGGAAGCAAGTGCAGTGGATCGATTATCATTAGAACAAAAGCTGAAACTATCACCATACTGATATTTAAAAAAAGCCACGTAACAAAGCTGATGGTTTTTTGTAACTGTAATATTCTTCATAATGACACCCATTTGATGCTTTTGTTCAGATCCTGCAGGAAAAGTTCACTGAGTTTGCCTTAGAGACAGGAAGTGTGGGTCAGGAGCGAGTGATGGCTATTAATCAGATGGTGGATGAGTTGATTGATTACGGCCATGTGGACGCCGCCGTCATTGCTGAGTGGAAAGACGGAGTGAACGAATCATGGGCTGAGCTGATGGAGCTGATGGAAACCAGAGCCCAAATGCTTGCTGCGTCACACCAGCTTCACAAATTCTTTTCCGACTGCAGAGAGGTGAGGCGCTCATGTCACAATGTTGATTTAGTCAGGTAGCTAGTTAGCAGCGTGCATAATGTGTTAACAGTGTTTAACATAAACATAGCAGAATATATTGGCTCCTATTATTATTAGTTATTAGGTTAGCTAGCAAATTCTACAAAGCTTACTGTATGCATGCATATGGTTTATGTATCATTAAAAGTGTTCATGCTAGGAATGGATAAGCAGTAGAAACTGAATTTGTGCATATACTTTGTGTGTTACAGGTGATAATACAGATAGCTGATAAACATAGGAGATTACCAGAAGTGCGAGAGCACCAGGATGGCACTACAAACACTAGCTCACTTCAGAGACTCATGAACACATTTGAACAGGACATCCAGCTATTGGTAGGGCAGGTGAGTCCAAGAATTATTTTTTATTTCATCAGTTAAGAGGATTAAAAATAAATAAATAAATAAAAATAAAAGGTAAAATGCATCTGCTTGTGCATCTGTACACTTTAACAACTCTGTGCGTGTTTGGGTGTTTGTTTTCCTTAGGTGAGACAGTTGCAGGAGAATGCCGCCCAGCTCCGTACTGTTTATGCAGGGGAGAAGGCAGACGCCATCGCCATGCAGGAGTATGAAGTGATGCATGCATGGAAGGAGCTGATCGTGTCCTGCGAGAAATGCCGTTTGCAGATAACCACAGCGTCAGATAAACTGCAGTTTTTCAGCTTAGTGCGTGATCAGTTGATGTGGATGGACAGCATCATCTGTCAGATAGGAACGGGAGAGAAACCCAGGTGCAGCGCACGAATACATACATATGTACAATAAAAGAATAAAAGACAGTAATGAAAGACAGGTCTAATCAGCAGGAACAGCTTTTTCTCTGCCTATAAGTAAACCTCTTATATAGATATATAAATGTTTGGTGAAAAAAAAATCATGTACACAATGTCCTGCTTATATTAATCTTGCTGACGTGGTCTAGGACAGGTGTAATCTATAAACATTAACACGTCTTTACCGTGCAATAAATCACTGGATTGTTATGGAGAAGACATCTTGAATGAGATTGAATGAGGACAATGAGATTTACTGTACTTTTGTTATTAGAGAAGTTTGGTTTTACTCAGCTCAGGGAGAATTGTGCTGAAAAAAGGTGTTTGGAAGTAAACTGGTCGATATGGACTAACGATGCTATTTTTATATATATTTATATATATATTTTTTTTTTAATGAGAATATGCTTAACGATATCGCTTGAAGTAAATATTTACGTCTTTGGTCGTTTTAAGATGTATGTATAGAAGATATTTTTGATGAGATAGATATCCAAAACCAGCAGTGGTAACAATGCAGTCACTCAGATATGGTTTATAAAGGGTATCCATTCACAAAACCCAAAGGTTAAAAAAAAATACATTTTAATACATTAAAAAAAATATCACCAAATATCAGAACACAAAAGCTATACTGGTAAAACACTGTGAGAAAATAAGGCTGGAAAACAAGACTTGAAAACAAGACAGCACGTAGTATTTAAAAATACATTAGGGTGCCTAAAAATTTCCTTCATTTACATAAAAGTGCACTAAAGACTCCCTTTCCAAAAAAAACAAAAAAAAAAAACATGAGAATAATAAGAGCTGTATGTATAAGTCGGAATTTCATGATTTACCAAAATGGCTATTCGGTGTACTTCTTCAAATCTCGGTTCTCAGAGCTCTAATTATCTTTTCAGGGATGTCTCCTCTGTCGAGGTGCTCATGAACTACCATCAGAGCCTGAAGAGTGAGGTAGAGGCACGAAATAACAGCATGGTGCAGTGTATCGAGATGGGAAAGACACTGCTGGCTGCAAGAAACCCAGCAGCAGAGGAGGTAAAGGGTAATATTTAAAACATTATAATCAGCCATTTTATAAGAGACAGTTCCTAACGGCAATTATTTCTGGATTTGAGCAATGTAAAGTAAGGCATAACAGTTGAGTCTTTACAACTGGAAGGGTGTACAAACTTTTACAGATGCCACAATTACTATTTTATTTTTTCTTCTATTAGGTTAATCCAATATAAAGTACCTGTGCTGTAACATTTGCAAAAAATGCTCAGGGGTGATAAAAATTTTTGCATACAGCTGTAAGTGATATAAAATGCTTGAAGTCAGCAAAAAAAACTCTATATTATATATATTCAGTTTAAAACAGTGCAAAAACATTGAATGCTTTTGGTGCTTTTATGTCAAAAGAGTGGTCGAAATATGATGTGACATTTAATTCTACAAACTGACATTTTGTTAAATATTGTAAATATTGTTAAGATGACCTCATCAAATGAGTACTATCCACAAAAAAACTGGACTAAACAGGGTATAGTATAGGTATACAACAGTCCAAAAACGGCTCCCTATATTCTATACTCGTGTGCAGTTTTCACATTACTTACTGTATCATTAATGCAATTTGGCACTTGGTTCATGGAGAGACTGAGACACAGACTTGCTATTTATTCCAAACACTCTGTTTCAACCTACTTAATTTTCTTATCCACACCTCCCACACATCACCAGGTGTTTGTTTGATTTACTGCTTCCATTATGGATAGGGTTCGACCATGATGGAAATCTTGTCACCGGAACCAGTTTTAAGAATCTAAAAAAAATGATGCTAATGGGCAATATTAGCTAAAAAAAATATTATAGGCTGCACTGGTATGATGAACAGTATCTGGAAGTGAAACAACAGTTACAGCAATATACGTATAAAATCAAACTGCTTACAATGTAAAACAAGTCAATAATATGTTCACAACATGCGCTCTCGGACTGCAGCAGATTTACAGTTAAACTGGCCGAGGACTAAAGCGGGGTAAAGTCTCGCTCTATAACTCTGTCAAGTTTAAATCCGAAAGCTCTTACACCTCTAATCTTACTTCTGCTCTGTAGAAACTTTTATTCGAGTGATTCTACCTATCCTTAATGTCGGGTACATTCATCAGTCTGGCTCTCGTTTGAGATGTACTGGTCATGTGTTTCAGATTAAAGAGAAACTGGAGAAAGTTCTGGCCAAACAGAGAGAGCTGACCGAAAAATGGGATAAACACTGGGAGGAACTACAACACAGTGAGTCATTATAACCGCAGAGTAATAATAACAGAAAATCCTAATATAATATGCAAAAATAAAAACGTGTAAGAACAAGAAGTTCTTTATCTTAACTGCTCTGTCCTTCATTATGTTTCTTATCTCTCTCTGTCTTTGTCACTACCATTTCCCTGTCTTTGTCTGTTTCTGTCTCTCTGTGTTTCTCCACCGGTCTCAGTGTTAGAAGTTCATCAGTTTGCTCAGGAGGCAGCGGTCGCTGAGTCCTGGCTGTCATCTCAGGAGGCATTCCTGGTCAGTCAGGAACTTGGCGGCAGCGTAGATGAAGTAGAGCAGCTCATTCACCGACACGATGCCTTCAGGAAAGCAGCTGTTGCCTGGGAAGAGAGATTCAGCTCATTACGCCGCCTCACTACGGTGAGCTCAAACAAAGCCAACAAAATGACAATGGATACATTTGTTAGTACGATATATAATTTGAAATTTATTTAAGACATGACCTTTGCATCTTTTCAGGCCCTTTGTCCTATACATCCATTTTAACCACATGCCATTTTGTTATGCATTAGCAATAGAGAGACAAAGATGTTTCAATTTTATACAGTATGATTTTCACTATGTACAGTGCTTTGGTTAACTTTGTTGTATTAAATGTAATTTTTATATTGCTTAATTTCTACCAACTCACTCACTTGCTTACTCACTGATTTACTTGCTTACTTAGTTGATTACTATTACCTTTTATAAAGTCAATGATATTAGGTATTATAGGTATTATATAAGCCATGAGGGTTTCATGGGAAGTGTTGCCACGTTGCTGCTCTGTGGTCCCTGGTTTGATCTTGGGCTTTTGTTAATGTCAGGGAGGTGAATTGGCTACTCTAAATTGCCCGCATGGATCGATGGATTAATACAAATCATAGACACAAAATGAATTACTACAAAAATCAGAGTTACCTATACTGTACTGTATAAACTAGGTTGCTTCCTCCTTAGTGTAACTTGGATGGGCTCTTCAAGGCTCCTTTTGTGAGGGTCCCTCATTGCTTCGTACGTGAGCATGGATTTTGCCGTTACTAATAAAAGAAAAAAATGAACATTAAGATCTCATCTCTCTCTCGTGCAGGTGGAGAAGATGAAGGCAGAGCAAAGTAAGCTGCCTCCAACCCCTTTGCTGGGTCGTAAGGTTTTTCTGGACCCTCAGGAATCATCTCCAGCACGGAGCAGTCCCTCATCACTTCATAAACAGACCATTTACGAACAAGGGGACTATTGGGGTGAGCGTCACATGGCTCAGCCGTCCCCACCACCTGGATCTCGGAGACTTGTTCCAACAGTCTCAAACTACACACCAGTTGTGAGTGGACCAGCCATACCCCGTATCCAGGAGGTGAGAAACGCTGGTGTCTTGGGGGTCGCTGCAGGTCTTGGAATGCCCACAGAACCTAAAAGCGCTCCGATAAAACCACTGCGCGACACAGTGCGCCCTGTAATTGATGTGAATGTAATGGCGGAGGTGGTGCTTCAGGAGCCTGGATGCAGTGGGGGAAGTCGCACTGAATTGCAGGTGGAGCAGCAACGGCCTCATGCGAAGGACTTGCGTATAGAACGTCAGCTTTCTAACGAACAGCTGATTCAGGCGAGGAGAGACGAGCTTCCACAGGAAGTATGGAGGGAAAGGGCAGAGAGAGAGAGGAAGCTGGAGAGACAGACGTCCAGCGAACAGGAAGTATTTGAAACTCGGAGAAGAGACCGACATCGGCTTGAGAGACAAGAAAGCAACGAACATGAGACGGGCAGAGAACCAGATAGACGATCAGGTGGAGGGTGAGACAGCAGAGTATTAGATATCTGTATCACTCATCTTATGTGAATGTACCTTGGCAATATCTGATTTCAGCAGCAGCATCGTACATTACTTTTAGCTCACTGTGCACTCAACATTTGTTCTTTCACACTGTCTTTGGAGCTTCTCTGCTTACAAATACAACCACCAATTTTAATAGCAAAACCCTCTGTGTTAAAATTCAGTTAATTCCTCAATTGAATCATTTGTTCATTCATTGCAGAGAGAAACGGTCTACCTTAGCTGACATTGTGGAACAGCTACAAGAGAGAGAAGCTGCACAGGTGAATCCACAACCACTCGTTATGTTTAATTTTTGTCTTAATGAGTTTGTTAGGTTTATAATTACATATGTGCACGTATAAAAAGGATATAAAAAGTCCACACACCCATGATAAAATGGTGGGTTTCTGTGGTAAAAAAAAAAAAAAATATATATATATATATATTAAACCAAGATAAATCATATCAGAAAATCAGTATTAATGAAAAAATGTGATTAAAATCTTAGGCTCGAGGAGAAATTCCTCGCCTTCCAAACGGAATTCTGGAGAAGTCATCACGGCCGGACCGACCCCGAGCTCGAGATCGACCAAAACCACGGCGACGGCCACGACCCAAAGATGGCACACAGGGTGAAACGAGACGTTCACGATCTGCTCCTGCCCAGAGCAGCTCATCTGTTCCCCAGCCACCTTCCCATCATGCTCAGCGCGAGGGTTATCTCTTCCGCAAGTTAGACATAGAGAGCCAGAAGAAAAGCTCCAACAGGTGGGTCTTATTAAACCTAAAGCCTGCGGGCATGAACAAAGCTTAGCATGCTATTGATCTTGCTGCAGTTATTGCCAGTCAGGGCTTAGCATGATAACACTGTATGCTAACAACAAAATAGCATCCACTAGTGCACCAGTGCTTGGTAGTTTGTAATTTTTTTTTTTTGCAATCAACACAAACTAAATATAGCTTAAAATAAAATTGCTCACGTTTTTATTTTGTCCGCACTATGTTAAATTTCTGTATACAGTAGCTTGAGGTAACAGTTTTAAAGAAAAGTATCTTGCTTTAACATAAAAAAAGAAGGTTTTTTTTATTTGCTTACACAAATTTGAGGTTCTGTAACTATTTCCCCCCCACTAATAGTATCAAATAGTGTACCGTTTGCACAGCTTGCATCTTGCATGACATCGTGATGCTAGCTGCTAGCATCTTTCGGCAGAAGACCAACAGCTGCTGTTTTTATTTTAATCCACGTCTTATAAGGTACGGTACAGAGTGAATGCTTGGCTCCCTCCTGAGGCCAAGCAGCATGTTGGCCCATTTCATAGCTAACCTGATATACATATTCGACGGCTGCCTTTTACTTTTATGCCTGTACATTTAAAATGATACACGTGTAGTGAGGGCTGCTGATATGTTAGTTTGTTTTTTCCATCCAGATGTTTTATGAATTTTCAAAAAAAAAAAAAAAAGCCACTGGGCTCCTATTAAATGTTGTAAATTCTGGGCAGTACTAATCAAACACACACAATGATCTAGGAATTTGGATACCTGCATCAAAATATTAGAGCTTATAAGTTTCAATGTCCACTGTCTTTTCAACCAGACTCCCTTATAAAGAGCAAAATTATAAATTATAAATTAAAAATTACAAAATGCTTTATAGTGAGAGGATGCCTACATGATTCCTTGTCACTATGTCTCTGTTTAAATGATCAGTGGAAGGAACATGCTGTATATGGTGGCTATGAACAATTGGTATTTATTAGGCTTCATTATTTAGGCTTGTGCATTTGAGTATGTGGATTTGACCAATCACGTTTTTATTGTGCATACGAGAATTCATTCTTAGAATTCATTCTCTTTTTTGTTGTACTTTTTCTATCTAATGTTGTTATCTTATCAAGTTGCTTAGAAATACTACAGATCTTATTCTAAGCTCTGAGTTGCCCAAGCAATCAGTATCAAAACAGATGGATGGAAAAGTCCATAGAAAAGCGCTTTCTCGTCACAGCCAGTTTCACACTAGCATTAGTATTATTGACTAGTCACCAGTGCTTGCTGGCATTAATCAAAATTCTCGTCTCTTCCCTCTTTGTTCTATGCTCCTGGCTGATCTCCTGCCTCTCCACAAAGGTAAGTCGCAGAAGTGCAGTACTATGAATGGCGATTTTCTTCACAGCAGTCTGATCACTCTATTAAGGATTTATCCTTCGC
The DNA here is from genome assembly GCA_025674565.1 of Synodontis membranacea. NCBI lineage: Eukaryota > Metazoa > Chordata > Actinopteri > Siluriformes > Mochokidae > Synodontis > Synodontis membranacea. The sequence goes on along the minus strand of JAOVYU010000038.1, from coordinate 8,847,511 downwards.
TCTTTCAGCAGGTGAGTAATAGTTAGATAGAGGCTTTGATGCTAACACCTGATCGTTTGTTCTTTTTCTTTTTTCTTTTCTTTTTTTTTTACATTTTACAGCAGATCTTGGGTGAATCTGTACTGTGTACTGCATAAAGGAGAACTTGTTTTTTTCAAAGACTCAAAGAACACAGCATCTACATACAACAACGAACCACGTCTCAGTCTGAGCGGATGTTCCTGCGAAATCAACCTCGGCTACAAGAAGAAGAAAAACGTCTTCACACTTAAGTAAACAATTCACACTGCAGCTAAATAATGGGAATAAAAAAGAACATTTTTGCAAAATTAACATAAAATAAAAATTAGATAAAAAAAGTAAATCTCTAAAATATAGAAATTTACATAT
>JAOVYU010000038.1:8674601-8686255 GCA_025674565.1 Synodontis membranacea | reverse complement strand
GTACAACGAAAAAATATATATATATATATATATATTATTAAGGATTTTTTTTATATATCTTATATCAAGGCACATTTATTATCTTATGCCTCAGACACCAAGCACATTCGCAGAGATTGAACAGGAATCATACAGATTAAATTCCCATTCGATAAACATTTATAATCAGGCTTTAATAATGGAATATTTCAGAAGCTATATAAATACACTATTAGTATTAATGATTACTTATTCAATTATAAGTATATTAATTTGGGGTTTTGCCAAAATAGAAGATTGATGTATTTGTACACTAATGTGCGCTGTGTGCTGGTTTAATATTGCTTATGTTTGATATCATCTTTTCAGCTTTTGAAAGCTCTTAAACAGAAACTGTACGAAAAGGAAGAGGTTCTTCTTGGAAAAACTCAGGTGATTGACGTCCTTCAGGGAGAAGTGGATGGGAGAGATCAGCAAATCCAGGTGAAGAAAAATGCATGAACCTCGTTCAACTATGTTTCCCTGAAACCGTTAACCCATTTCTCCACTAACATCTCCTGATTATAGGACGAAATAATGTTGTTGTTTTTTTTTTTTTTTGTAAATGTAGTCTAAACTCAAAAACACTGTAAGCTCTTAAACAAGCTCAGAATCAGTCTAATTTCTTTCCTTTATGTAGGAGCTGAATGAGCGCTTGAGACGCTTACATAGCGAGAAGGAAAACCTTCAGTCTAAGATGGATGCTGAGAAACACATCATGCGCACTCAGGTTCGAGACCTCATGGAGAAACACCAAGAGGAGCTGAAGAAAGTGACTGAGAAATATGAGCAGGAGATGTCTGAGAAGGAGATGATGTCCTCCGGTTCAGTCACCACGTCTGCAGACTTGCCCGTTGACCCATCGATCAATCAGAAACTCTCAGAGCTCGAGGGTAATTTTTTATTAGTAGCAGGTTATTAGCATGCACTGTACAGTACTTCACTGACACATAGCGAATATGTGTGTGGTTTAAGGTGAGTCTGGCACTGGCATTCCTCAGACTGCTCCCCTTTGACCACTTTGTTGAGTTGTTCAGTATCTCAAACAAACTTGTTTCTGTGGTTTCCGACACTGTACAAGTGCTGTTTATGAAAAACAATAAGAAGAATGTTGCTAAACCAGTAGTATAATCACTGAGTTTGCTAACTCTTTCCATCCTTCATGGGATTTGAGTAGTAGGTTTCCAAAGTTTGAAGATAGATTTGAAGTAGTTTAGATTATATAGTTCCAATATTATTGATACCTAGATTTATTTTTACACGTCGTGCCATTTTAAGCACAAAATATAGTGAGTCAAATGCCTTTGAGAAGAGCATGTTATAATTTAGACATGCGATATACCTGACATTAAACTGGTGTCTGGAAACTACAGTATTAGTCAAAAGTTTGGACATACCCACCCATTCCTAGGTTTTTATTTATTTTAACAATTTTCTACCTTGTAGAACAGTAGTATAGGCATCAAACACTATATGGACAAAAGCTTGTGGACACGTGACCATGACACCAGTATGTCGTCCTTCCCCAAACTGTTTCCACAAAGTTGGAAGCATCCAATTGTTTAGGATGTTGTTGTACGCTGTAGCATTACAATTTCCCTTCACTGGGACTACGAGGCTCAGACCTGTTCCAACAAGACAATGTACCTGTGAAGAGCTAAATGAATACATGGTACTCAGAGGTTGGTGTGAAAGAACTTGAGTGGTTCTACACAGAGCCCTGACTTCAACCCCACTGAACACCTTTGGGATGAACTGAAACGCCGACTGCACCCCAGGCCTCCTCACCCAACATCAGCGCCTGACCTCACTAACGCTCCTGTGGTGAATGAACACAGATTAGCGGAATTTCTTGCCTTCTTAATGCGTTTCAGATCATCAGTTGCGTTGGTATTCAGTAAATAGCCCTATTCAACAACTGTATTAATCTATATTATGTCAAGAATTGTTCAACTAAGTAAAGAGAAACCACAGTCCATCATTACTTTAAGACATGAAGTATCTTTTAAGTAAAGAAAAAACATTGAATTAGAAGGTGTGTCTAAACTATTGACTGGTACTGTATCATGATTCTGAAAGGCATTTGGGCAATACTTGATACGATATATGTGATATATCATTATAGCAAGATATCATTGAGCACCCTTAGTTGAAAAATTCATCTTTTTTTTATCCATCCATCCATCCATCAATCGTATCACAATCTAATCTGACTTCAGTTTTGTGAGTGCTGTAGGTGCAGACCACAATGAAATCCCGGTCCAGTTTAAAGCAAGATGATGTGTATAAGCACTATCTGTTAAACCAGTATCTTGCCAGACTTGGTCAAACCATGCTGGTCAAGGCAATCAAAATCTGTTTTGCTCTATAGGTTGTACAGTGATATTCTTTATTGCTGTAAAATATATAAATGAACACACAAGAGAAATGTTTCTTTTTTTAAATCAGTATTGTTCACTTATACAGTGATATAGTAACACATTTATTGATTTATTTGAATAATAAATCATGTTTTCCTAATTGTGCTGCTTTTTATTAGCCCAAGCCAAGCTAAAGGCAGAAGAGGCCAGCAAATCAGAGGCGAAGTTCTTAAAGATGAAAGCCTGGTCCAAATCCCGCATCCGGCAGCTGGAAGAAGAGCTGAAGAAAGCGCAGGTTTCAAAGAATTTTATTATTATTCTTCTTTTTTTTTACAAAGAATTGTAAATAAAATTAACGGGGAAGGCAATTTTGGATAAATAATACAGATGTTCGTGATCTAGATTCAACAATGTATATTAATTTAACTGTTTTGTGAAATTGTAACATGACCATGAATGTGAGAGAGGCTTCATCTGTGTTAGAAATAAATGGGATGCTTATAAATATTAAAAATGTTGTATTAATTTGTTTTAACCTTGCAAACTTAAATAATAATAATAATATCAAATATTATTTTAGGATTTGTCAATGCCATTTTATTTATCTTTAGTTTTACTGTATTCATACAGTGATTTTAAGGTATATAGATGAGCAATACTAAATAACTACTTTCTTCTATTTGTTCTATGTGTTTACCCTGCCAGTGTGGAAATGTGGCCCCTGATGTAGGCGCGCTCCGCGGCCGTGTTAATGAGCTGGAAGAGGAGAGAGAAGAGCTGCTGTGTAAACTCGAACAATACGATGAACTCAAGGCCAAAAATGGTAAGACGCAAAAAAGGGAGGAAAAAAAAGAATTTATTGCACAAAACATCAGATTTTTTCATTGTTGTGTAAAACTGTCAGAACTATTACAAATAGTTGTGGTTACACATGATGTGTGTGGGACTAAAATGCAGGACTCACAGCATGTTTATTTGGGTCAATTGTGGACTCTTACTAGTCTGTACACTAAACACAGATTAGCAACAATAGAGATCTCGAATAATCCATAAGGAGAACCCCAACAGGATGAGAAATATAATGAGCTTCAATGGAATACATATTTTAATAGCATTCCATAAAAGCAGATGTTAAGACTTGTTCCTGATTACAGATACTCAGTTATGCTTTCTGCCTACTGTGTTTGCACCGAGAAAGATCCGCTGTTCTTACACAGCCATGGGAAACAAAAGAAGCCATATAAAACTATTCCAGATTATTAGCAGCAGGGGGGATCCATACTCGTACACAGGACAGGAGGAAGGGGAGGGGAAAGAGAGATGGGGTGTCGTCGTTAGTGTGGGTGCCTTGGGAACATGTGTCCATGAATTTGGGGGCAGGGCTTGTGAGAGAGCACTGAACATTTGTATGTTTTGCTGCTGAGTTCAATCAACAGTCTTTCTCCAGAATTGCAAACAGCAGGGCTCTCTTTCTCTCGGTCTCTCTCTCTCTCTTTCTCTCTCTCTGTATTCCTTAAGCAAACATAGCAACATGATCATTAGTATAATGAGTACACAGTTGTGTATGTTCTGTTTTAATGTATCTGAAAATAAGGTCAGCTAAAAAATGCATTCTGATCATTTGAGTGAAAGGGAGAATCACTTTACCAAAAGTGGTTAGGTTTATGCATGCGGTAATGTGATGTACGTGTGTGTGTTAGTCAGATGCTCAAATGTTAGTCAGAAAGATTTGCTCAAATGTTAGTCAGAAAGATTTGCACACGTAATATACATTTATAGTTACATGCATGTAAAATGTTTAATATAAATCTCTGGTGGTTTATTATGTTTGTAGATGTTTTAGAGGCCAAGCTGGTGGTTTATGAGGAACAGCAGAGAAAAATGCAAGCAGATCTGGAACAGGTCACCAAGAGAGCTGCTTCCCAGGTCAGACACTATACAGAATGGAGGCTGTAAGCATTTGGGACAATAAAAACCATACAGGTTTCTGCTCTGAGATAAGCAATCATATGCTGCATGCGTTTTAGTGCTAGATGACCGATTGCTGAATAATAAGGATTAGTGAAAGAAACTGCTATCTGATTATGTCCTTTCCAGGCGAGTGAATCAGGAAGCATGGACGATGCTCAGAGTCAGGTGATGGAGTGGCAGGATATGATGACGATGGTGGCCGAAGCAGAAGCGGCACGAAATCAGATCCGAGAGGAGAAAAACGCCCTGGAAATCCGAATGAGCCACATAGAGGAGGAAAGAGAGGGTGAGGAACGGGAGAGGGGATTACAATAATAATAAAAACAATAGCAATGGCTGTCCACTGCCTTATGCTCTATTCTGTATGTTACAATGTGATAATTTCTTAACATGGTAATCGTCAGACCTTATATGACAATTTTCAATACATAGTATTTGTTTGAACCTTCCTATTTTTTTTATTACTTTTATTTATGTCATGAGGGAGTTTTTACCCAGGGGAGGATACAAAGTATTAAATAATAGCATTATTTAAGCAAGCAAGAGGTCTTGCACATTATGAACATCCTTTTTTTCCCTCATTTTTTTCATCCATGTTTTCAAGCATGGTCCCTTATGTATGTTTTCATTTTCTCTCCACCGTCAACGAGCCGAGCATTGGCCCTGTTCCTCGGCCGCACCACGCCTCGCGCCCTCCATCTCCCCCATCCCTCTCTCTCCCTCCCCCTTGGTTCATTGATTGGTTCAGCCAAAGAGAAACAGTTTCCCGTCAGTTTTGTGCATGCAGGTTTCACTCAGCATCTGCCTTCCTGCTGTACTGCTTCCATTTTCCCATAATCCTTTTTTAGCCACCAATGCGGAAACTGGAGCAGTACAGCCGAGGCTGATGTCTGGCATCATCACTTCCTTTATTTCATCTTCCTTTTTTTTCCCTACATGTTTTAATACTTATTTATTTCCTCTATCTGATGACCTCTTGTTGACCAGGCCCGGCTCGACACTCGCCTGCTGTTTAACACTCTAGATGTAATATGTGCTTTTGGTGTTGGTGTTCTAATAATATCCGAACAGGCATGTGTGGATATACAATATAATCACAATGAAAGGAACTGCCTTCTTTAAGAAGGACCCTCATGCTGCCTTTCGAATGTGGCAGTTGTTATCAACACATGCCTGTTTTTAACAAAGACCCGATAAAGGTGAAGCCATATTTAATGTTTAAACATTGTTAGTTGTTTAACATTACAGTTATACCTGCTTATATTTATGTAGATTTTACATTGTTTGTGGCAAACTTGCTAAGTCTGAGAGTCAATGTATTTTTGTTTATTTTATTTTCTGATTATATCTTTTTGCCACTTTTTTTTGCCATCATAAGATCATCATTGCATATCTTTTTTTTTTTTTTTTTTATTTGAATGAATTGAGGTTGCTTGTGCTGGGGCCTGGTGTTGTTCAAGTCACATCATTAACATGTTATTAACACGTTTCTTTAACCACCTGTTCCATGTACTAATTCTAACACGAATGTTTTAATGCTATATTCATTTCTACCCTGCGTTCACACTTGCAGCGATCCGACGCAACAGAGCAATCAGTGGTGCTCTGTTGCTGTGAATATTGCAAGTGTCAATCCAATGGGTCAATTCTAGCCCCATGAAGTTCACTGTCCTCTTTTGAGAAAATTTGCTCTGTGAAATCTGGATACTGTTTTAAGAGATGCACCAAAAGTCTGAATTCGAGGGGGGAAAACTGAAATGAATAGTGTGATAGATACCAGATTTATATGAGAATCTCACACTATGTGGGATCAAGGATCAGCTGAATATATGCTGTTGATCATAGTAGATTACAAATGGCTCTTAGTTTTACCCTCAGACTTTTGGACATTACCATGTTCACCACTGCATGGTTGCTAATCATTATTTTTCATTCTGCTTATCAATCACATGTAATAGTTATCATGCAACAGTGCTGTCAGCTGTATTTAAGAAGGCCTACCTTTATATCTACACTCAGTGGCTATGTTATCAGATATAAATGCACGTTGAAGGTACAGACTGTGCTATGGACAGTTTCCTTCTAATCACGATGCAGAGTTACATAACTAATCCAAACTCTGATGTATGCATATCCTTATGGAGCGTCTGTGGTGTTTTCCCATCACCCATCACATACGTCCTACCTTGTAGGAGGGGCTTAGCTTAGAGAAGCCAGAGAAAGGAGGTGGGTCAGATCAGACAGATGGTGTCAGAATGTTTTAATGCTTTTTTTTATATCATAGTGTGTTCTCAGTCCCATCATGGTAGTATGCAATAAATAGGAAATAAGTCATATTCCTGGACCTAAATCATATATAGGATAGTGAGTCTGAAGTAAACATGAATGAACATAAGAATCCGAGGCGAGTAATGAAAGGCTAGTGTTTCTTTCGCTCGGTTCTCATGATATCTGGATAAGGAGAGTGATCACATTAAGCTTTGAAGCGGCACAGGTCAAGGTCAAATATGCAAGATCATTATTTGCCCAGCCAACTGCACCGTCCTGTAGAAAGTGCCATTTGCTTGCCGCTATCTACTTTGTTCATCAGTGCAAATGTGCTACCGTAGCGTTATCACCACACTGCCAAGATGATATCTAAGCAATGGGGCTTTCTCAGCTCAGTAGTGACCCTGACACTGTCAACGAGCGCTGCATATTAATGGGTAGCCGGGCTGAAAGTTGCGCATAACAGATGAGTTCCAGTCAGTAAGTGTAGAATTCTAAAAGGTAACCAGATAAAATAGCCAATGAGTATAGCAACAAAGTAGCTGTCCCTAATAAACTGACAGCTGAATGCTTACCTCTTTTTGATTTTTTCCCCTTAAGCCTGTCCTTTTCCCCCCTTCCGTCACTTCCTTTCATTAATCTTTCAATCTGCTTTCTTAGCCAGACTTCACTGTTGCCACAAAACAGATGGGGATATGTTTTGTGCTGATTTTTCCCAGTATTACACACATTATCAATTAGATGCTGATTTTTATTTATTTATTTTTTTTAATTTTCACCTTATTATCCAAAACCTCAACAGCTCTGCCCTTTCACAAAGCAGAAATTTGGGAGGAATTTCCCAATGCAATTTGAAGCACATTCAGTTTGTTGCCTTGTGACGATGCATTTCATTCTGCTGCTTTTAGAATTTATTCTTATGAAGATATTCCTGAAGAACGAACGCATGGCTTTCACTTAACACGCAAAGACACAATGACATGTAAAGATGGGTCTGTTAATGCAAAGCGCAGCACTAAGAGCTGTTTATGTTTGGTCAGAAGTATTTGTCTTGGTTAATGTAATTGTGCGTTATGTCACCTTAAACCTTTTGCTCGTGTTCTGTTGTACCTCTGGTTGTGCTGCACTGCTGGCCACATAGAGCAGCTGTCCAGATGTTCCGCACATCATTTCTCTGAGGCTCTAGTCACCAGCCCTTTTTCCTGAAGAGCTACCTCCCTGAAGACTTCAGCTCCAACCATAGACATGCCTTCCTGACTATCTAACTAGATGCCTTAAGAAGGTCTTGATCAGCTAAAAGAGTTTTGCTAGAAAGAGTTTTGGTTGGATATAAAACCTGCAGCAAGGTAGATAGATCTCCAGGATCAGGGTTGGTGACCACTGGTCTATCACATCATCCAGGTATTAATAATAATTAATAATTAATATTAATAATTCGTACTGGATTCCTCATCATGTACTCATAGTGGGCTTTTGGCAAGGCTGAAATGTCCAGAACAGTGCTAATGCATTGAGAACATTTGTGGCGATACATAAAGCAGATAATCCATGACTGACAAACTAGAAACCAGCACTCTCCAGCAAAAAACAAAATCTCCCACAGTAGACTCAGTAGAATCCAGGTGATGACATTTTTAATTGTTTGCCACTAGGCTTGATTTGATTGGCTGCAGTCGTGTATAGAGAATACTACTACTACCATTAATAATAATAATAATAATAATAATAATGGCAATAAAAGTTTTCAAATAGTTAAAGGTTTTTTTTTTTTTTTTTTCCTAGTTGTATGCCAGTTTCATTTAGTTCATCTCATAAATTTCTGCTCTGTGTCAATCTGGATACTTCTGTAAGTGCACTTCCATTTAGTACACTGTGCACACTATGCACTTACTTGAGTAGTGCATGAAATAGTGCAGTGTTGCCGGAAAGGACAGTTGCAGCACTTCAGCGCAATTGTCGCATCACTCGCCAAATCATTACAGGCTGCAAATAAACTTATCTAACACCAGTGTGTAGATGTTTATAATTTATCATTTACATCTGCAGCTTCCTCAGCTGCCATTTTCACAAGTTTGAGCTACAGAACCAAGATGGTGACCTTCGAGGGTGAGAAGTGTCCAGCGTTTTACACTCAACTTTCTCAGTACACCATGCGGGGAGAGACAGTGCGCTGCACGTTGCCATGTTTGTCAGTGGGAACACACTTTTGCACTCGAACTAGCAAGTGTAAGTGTGGAAGAGCGGGCACAGCGTAGGAGAATGTTGATGTCAGCTGTTCCCAACTATATATACAACTATACAACGTGAATGATGTGAGGGAAATTATATAAAAGTTAGTGTTTTTTAAACAGCTCTTGGTCATGTGCTCAGACTGTACATGTCCTCTTGTAGTGACTTCTGGTGGTGCACAGCTTTGTGCGATTGCAAGAACTTGTGTGTGTGGATGTGCACGTGCATGTGTGTATGCGTATATATGCATGTTACCTCTCTAGTTCTTTATTTGCTCTTAACCCCCCCCCCCCCATTCACAAAGTTCTTTATGCCATCAGTCACTTCCTTTCTTTCTTCAGTTGCTTTTTCTTTCATTCTTTGGTGTAAATGTTATTAAACCCCATACATAACGTCCTGTGGCACAAAACTGATTGAGGATGACTGGTTCTTTCCTGGCTGCTCCGATCCAGCTTTGGCCAATCGGCAGCGGGAGTTGGAGGAGGAGTTGGCTCAGGCTCGAGGGCTCCGTCCACAAAAGGGCAAGAAGATGGGCAACTCCAGCCCCCGCAACCTGCAGGTACGAGCAGTCTTGCTATATTAGTGCAGGCTGAAAAAACTGAGAAATAAACACAGCTGGAGGCAACTTTTGATAAGAAAATTGCTGCACATTTGTCAGCTGTCGTTTATTCATATATGGCTTTTTTTTCCCCCCACACCAGTAAAGTGACGAGGTGCCCTTAAAATAGCAGCTGAAATTATGCTCTCAATTTGCTAATAGCCTGTTGCTAATTGTTATTTCTGATTCATTATATGGTGAGAGTGAACAGTTATAATACAGTTTTAATAGCGATTGACCCGTTGCCGTTTCAGGAGGACTTTGAGTTCGACAACAGGTCATCTTTCCCCGATTCCCACGATCCCTCGGGCAGTATCACTCCAATGGAAGGGGAGAACATGGGAGGTTGGTGGCCCGAATTCACTGCCTCAAACACAGGTGTGAAGCACACTAGACGGTTCAGCCTGGCATGCTCTCTCCTCATAGTTTTAATGTCCTGAAATACAGTATTTGAGTAAGACTCTCTACAAGTGCTCACGTTCATAAAGCGTTGCACCTGCTTATCATTTTTTTCCGAATTTATCAGCATGGCCGTGATTGGGTCACAGGCACAAAGCCGTATTGCTGTCATACAGCAGTTCTGAGTACAATATGGCCAATTGTAAATCCCCATGCAAATCCCCAAGAAGCCAAACTCACTTTATAGCAGGTTGTGTAGTTGGCTAGCTCACTTTGGTTTGTACATTCACACCTCATACAAGGTGCTTCTGGTAAACTTCTTATTGTCTTATGTCCCTTCTTATTTTTCATCTTCATCCTGAGCGTTCATATTTTAAGGCAAAAGTTAAAGTATTGTCCACTGATGATGTCTCTAACACATCTGTAGTAACAGGAAGTGGAATTTGGCATGGATGAGCAGAGTGATAAACAGTCAAGTGGCCCAGTGCTGTTTTCATGAAGTATCAGAACACCGCTCGACCACTCATATTAGTATACCAGGAGTAACTGCTGTATTTACATTTGTTTTTTTTTGTTTTTTTTAGCATTTATCTATATATGCACCTCTGCATAATCTTGTGGACTTAATTATTGAAACGACTGAATTGGCAGTTTGTGTTGTGTCACCATGGGAGCAAATTAATGCAAAAGCGTTTTCTCACACATTGAATTGAACTCGTCTGGTGAACAGGCGCAGAGTTTTTTTGTAAAAACCTTTATAACGGAGATAGCTTCTGGGCCCAACTTTATCTTAAAAGAGCAACCACTGTTTATATGAATTTATTATGTAAGTATTGAAGCTTTGTAAGGTTTTGTTAGAGTTAAGCAAATTCGAAAAAAAATGAATAAGCATATGCACGTTGAACATTGGCCTTATGTTACGTCTTACTCTTGTGTATTGCTCACACATCAATCAATCTTATTTGAATGCATATTTGTACAATTTTTTTAATATTTTTTCTAACCCATCAATCAAACCAGTGAGATGGTCTCTTTTCGTTGACACATTATTTCTTTGTAGATTTGTTTTATTTTTGTAGATTATTCGGAGCATGTGCGTGCTGGATGAACTGCCTAGTCTTGGTTCTGTAGGCTGTAGTCCATGTTGAATGCCCCTTAGCAGATTTTTTTTCATGTAATAATGTTGGTGTGTATTGCCTTCATCTGTGGTAAGTGTTTATTTTTCAACCATTTGTGTAGAAGTGTGAATGTGTTAAGCATTTTCGGTGTCGTGTAAATCTATTCAAATTCTGCGATATAATCACGGCATGATTAAGAGATGCAGTATTTCGAAAAGATGCTGCTGGCTCCCTACACGTGTCCCGGAGGAAGCCCGTGATGGCCTTCACTCACACCTGCCACTGTCGTATGATACGAAACCTGGGAATTCAAGACTAAATTAATGAGCCGAAATCATGGAAAATGCTAGTGATGGGAACTGATGGAGAGCAGATTTTATTGATACCGATGCCATCATCAATTCTGCGTACTGGTCCTGTTCTTGATTCCCTTATGAATTCCTGAGCAATTTTTGTATGTGTTGGGGGGGGGGGCTAGTAGACCTATACATAGAGTTTGACATGAGTTTTTGCAATGCTCAACCATCAGTACAAAATGCTGGCATTGATGAGAGGAATCAACAACCCCAGAGGCATACGATTCTGACGGATCGGACAGTGTGGTGCCGGATCTTGATTATTTATGTATTTTTTAGAAAAAAATGAAAAAGAACTAATTACAGTGCTGTTACACTCTGTTACCATCGCTAGCAT
>JAOVYU010000038.1:8655099-8672026 GCA_025674565.1 Synodontis membranacea | reverse complement strand
ACCAAATGTTGAAAGCCAAAACGTCTGTGGAAGTGTCCTTGGCTCACGCACATCTCTACTGGAAGTTTTTTTTTTTTACTTTAGTTGGGAATAGATTTGGAACAGTTGACGGTATTATCAGGAATCGCCGATGGATTCCAGCTATAGCAAGTCAAGCTATCAGGTTGGGCAATCGGAAAACGTAGTGCGACATTAAGATCGACAAAATAAATTGTCTTATATCTTGTATAGTGTGATTCCTTTTAGCATATTTTGTATCCTATACAACCACTAATATCCGGACGTAGGAGCAAAACATCTTTCTCGGTGCATCTTAGTTTAGCAAACATAAAGTCGTGAATGTTTTTGTTTGCAAAACCTGACCAGGGGTTAAATTAAGAAAGTTAAACAGTGTGTTGTTTATAAGGGCTACTTCATTTTACAAGAATTCAATGAGTATCTCCATTGCTGTTCACCACATATCATATACACTCGTCGTTTATTACATTTTATTTCAACTTCATAGTTTGCCTACATACAGGTGATGATGCATTACAGTTATTCACAGTACTTGCTTTGGTTTTTATAAACATTTATGATCTTGTTAATAGTTTGTTTTAAAAAATCATAATAAAATCATAATTTTTTTTTTCATCATTGCAATAAATCAAGAATAAATTCACAGTGAACAGGTACAGGTTCTTTTGCATGGAATATGTTATAAATATTATACCATTGTTAAATCCAAACGCTGTTATAAAAAAATGTTTTTACATCATTCCTCTGTCAACGAATTCAATCTGTAAACCAGGCTAAGCAGCACACAGGAGAGTCTTGAATCATCTCTGATGGAAAAAGAGCACACACTCGCCCAAACCTCAGAAAAACTAGAGCTTATCGACAGTCTGAGAGATGCACTGAAGGAGAAGGAAGAGCAACACAGAGAAGTTGCTGATAAACTCCTACAGACTGAAAACGATGTGAGTAATGCTGCAGGTTTATAAGCGTTTCACTTCAAACGTAATTTTTTATTTATTTTCTCTTTTAGAAGATGATGACGAGTTTTTTTTTATTTTTTATTTTTTTTTATTTTCTCCTCTTTATCCAGCTGACTGAAGTGACCAAGAAGTGCAGCACGTTTGAGAAGCAGTGCACAGAAATGAAAGCGACAGTTGCAGAACTCATGCAGAAGCTTAATGTGCTGAAGGAGAAGGTGAGTAATTTTATTAGTTTGTGTACTACCTGAGAATTAACACCTCGAAGCTGGAAGCCATGGTTCTTAGCTGTAAAAGCGTGTATTGCTCGCTCTGGTTTGGGGACGAGTTGATGTGTCAAATGGAGGAGTTCAAGTTTCTCGGGGTCTGGTTCTGATTGACAGGTTGATTGGTGCAGCATTCACAGTGCAATGCTATACTGGTCTGTTGTGGTAAAGAGAGAGCTGAGCCAAAATATGAAGCGGTTGATATTTGTATGTTTGATCTATGTTCCTACCATCACCTATGGCTACGAGCTACTGTATAGGTAGTGACTGAAAGAACTAGATCACATATACAAGCAGTGGAAACGAGTTTCCTTCGTAGGGTGTCTTTGCTCACCCTAAGAGACAGGGGAGGAGATCGGGCATTTGGAAAGGGCTCAACGTAGAGCCGCAGCTCTTCCAAATTGAATGTAGCCAGCTGAGGTGGTTCGGGTGTCTGTCTAGGAATGCTGGGGAAGCGTACAGGTGTGCCTAATAAAGTGTCCTGTGAGTGGATATAAAAATGTAAAATTGTAGGGTTTTTTTCCTGCCGCTATTGTTGGCGTGAAACATTAGGCTTGGGAAACAGTGAACTGCAATCGTGGTGTTGTATCCAGTAAAGTGTATATATTTCTTTCCTCTACAGTAAGCACTCCTCTAAGCAGCAGAGTTGTAGTTTATTAAATTACACCTTATCATTTTTTTTTTCCTATGACTTTGCAGACGCAGAGACAAGAAGCTACAATTGAATCATTGCAGAGCGACTTGGATCAAACCAATGATGAGCTGGACAAGCTGAACACCACACATTTAGAAGAAAGAGCACAGCTTATTCACGATCTGCAGAGCTGCGAACGTGAGATTGACAACCTCAAAGACGTTATTGCAGACAAGGACAAGGAAATCTCAGCTCTTTCGGGCAATATGGTGGAATATGCAGAGCAAATTCAAGAGCTTAAACAGGAGATAAGGCATAAAGAGGAGAATTTAGTTCGTGTTGAGAGTGCTCTGTTTAAAGCAGAACAGGAAGCTAACGTCATTAGAGACTCACAGTCTTCTGACCAGCATTCCCTTAATATGAAAATAGCTGAACTGATGGAACAACTGAGGTTCGCAGAGAGTGATCTAAATGAGGCCCGGAATGAGAAAGAGTCAAAGTTAAATGAAATTAAGGAGCTGCTTAATCAACTGGAAGAGGACAAGCTGAGAATACAAGACCTCAACATGGAAATTCAAAAGCTAAATACAAGTCAGCGTGCTCACCTTACAGAATGCGAAACTCAGATCTCATCAATGAAGGAACAAATGCTCAGTGCTACTCAAAAACTCCAAGACTCCGAAGACGTTCTTGCACAGTTAAAGGAGACAAGAAATTTGAACGAGAAGCTTAAAGAGAAGATCTCCGACCAGGAGCAGACTCACGATAAGGAGATGAAGACGCTCAAGGAAGAACGAAACAAGCTGCTGGCAGAGGTTACAAAATATAATAACGAACTTCAGTCTCTGTCCAGTCAGCTTCAAGCACAAGTCGAGTGCCAGGAACAGGTTAAGCTAGGGGTTGAAGAGAAGCTGGAGACTATAACATCGCTGGAGGAAAAGCTTAGGGATGTACAGGAAAAGGCCAAAGAAGAAAAGAACGTACTGCAAAAAGAATTGGCTGACAAAACAAAGACCATTTCGAAGCTGGAAGTAAAGTTGAAAGCACTTAAGGGTGAAAATCTGGATCTTCAAAAATCTCTTGAGGAGAACTCGCAGACCCAAAATCGGCTTTTGCAAGAATCCCGGGAAAAAATGGATGTGGTGCAAAACCAGAATGTCAATTTGCAGTCCCAGGTGGAGGACCTCACCAAAGAGAATCGAGTTCTTAAAGAGGAAGTTGAGAACAAGGTTCGGTCACTACAAGACGTGTCAGAGGAGAAAGACATGCTGCTGAGGAAAACGGCAGAACTTGAATCGCAGCATGTGGAAAAAGGAAAAATGGTCGAAGACCTGATTAAAGATAAGGAAAAGCTCAATGATCGAGCCACAGAGCTTGAGCAAAACAAGCAGTCTCTTTCTGAACATCTGCTGGAGAAGACAAGTGAGTCTAGTCAGCTTAAAGAGTCATTGGAGAACAGTAAAGAGCTGGTTGGTCGTTTACAAAGCCAAATTGAGGCCTTGAACACTCAGGTTAATCAATTAAACTGTAACATATCAGAAAACGAGAGAGCTCTGGGTGCGAAAAGTGCACAAATAGATGCTCAGCGGAGTCAAATTATGCAGCTGCAGGAGACGTTGAATTCAGGACAGTTGGAGAAGGATAACCTTTTACAGCAACAAGCTTCTCAGTTCACTTCTTTACAGAGTGAACATTTGCAGCAGAAGGATCTTTTTTCCAAGCTTCATACTGAGTGCGATTCCCTCAGAGAAGAATGTAGACAACTCAGTCAAAGCCTTCAGGAGCGAAACACAGCCCTCAGTGATAAGACTCATGAATGCCAAACCCATCTAAATGAACTGGAAAAGAGGAACGCATCTCTTGCTTCTCTCAGCAGTCAGTTAGGGGCCATGAATGAGCTTAATGCCAAGCTCGAGGCTGAAAACGGCGACATGAAAAAGTCCCTAGAAGAGTTGCTTGAGAGTAAGAAGAACCTAACTGAAGAAATGACTCTCAGGCAGGCTAATATCATTGAGCTTCATAACAACATTCAAGCACTGAGCGCGCAAAACCTCCAGATTAGGGCATTATATGAGAATAAAGAGAAGGAGCTCGTTGAGCTAAGTCAGGTTGTGTCTGAAATGGATAAAAAGGTAGCAACCACACAGGAAGAGAAAGGAAACCTTGCTTCTCAAATCTCCATCCTTACTGAGCAAAGCAGTAACTTTCAAAAAGAGCTGGAGGGGCTAGCAAAGGAAAGAAGCTTGCTAAAAGACAAAATATCTGGGTTTGAGATGCAGCATGCCGAAAACCGTAAAATTATAGAGGGCTTGCTTAAAGAGAAAGAAGAGCTTAGCAAAACAATCGAGGAAAACCAGGAAACCATACTTGAAAAGACCACTGAATGTGAAAGTCTCTCAGGACAACTGAAGGAAAGCAGAGAGTCCATAACCAGCTTAAGTGAACAGTTGAAGATGTCAGATTCTCAGTTTAACAGCAGTTTTGCTGAAAAAGACCAGGTCATTTCAGGTCTACGCAAACAGCTCGAAGGTTATCAGGACCAGATTACTCAGCTGGAAGAAACTCTCTCGTTACTTCAGGAACAGGGGAATGCTCTTAAGTCAGGACTTATGGAGAAAGATGCTGTTTTACAACAGCAGTCTAAGGAGTGTTCTTCCTTACAAGGTGAGCTTAATCATCAGATAGAGATGTACAATAACATCCAAACTGAGAACGAGAAGCTTAAAGGGGAATGTTCACAGTTGGTCCAGGATTTGAAAGCGAAAGAAGCTGAATGTTGTAGTCACACCGACGATCTCAACAAGAAGAATGAGTCACTCCTTTCACTTAGTAGTCAGTTGGCAACCATGAATGAAAGTGTTGCAAAGCTGCACTCAGATAAGGAGCTTCTTAAAAGTTCTTTGGAGAGTCATTTGGCAGAAAGTGCAACACTGAAAGAGGAGCTGGTCCAGAAACGAGCAGAGCTTGTGAGTCTTCAAGATAACATTCAGGCACTAAATGAGGCAAATGGAACGATGAATGCAGAGCTCCAAAAATCATTGGGAGGTATTTCCACAAGGCAAGAGGAAATCTGTGCTCTCCAGAGTCAGTTGTCCAACAGGGATGCTGATGTAACATGTTTGACGCAGCAGCTCACAACCGAGCATTCCAAAACCGCAAGCTTACGGCTGGAATTGCAGCAAAAAGAGGAATCCTTTAGACAACAGGAGACTTTCTTGAGTCAATTACAGGTCAGATTTGAATCAGACGAAGATCAGATCAGCCAAAAAATGGAAGCTATTGCTGAGCTACAGAAGGATGCTCAGAACTTGCAAAGATCACTGCAGGAGAAAGATGTCTTGCTGCTCAAGAAAGACCAAGAGATCGCTCAGTTGGGTGAAAAGTTAACAGCGGAATTAGAGGCGTCTAAAGCGAGAATGAAATCTGACATGGACGTCATCTCTAAATTGCAAGGAGACTTGGAGATATTGCTTGAGAAATATGACAGCCTCACTACTGCTGTAGCTGAAAAGGAAGCTTTATTGAAGAATGAAGTTGAGAAGCAGCTGAGCATGAAGGCCAGTGCTACCAAGCTCGAAGACACAATTTCAAAACTGACTTGTGAAGTACAGGAGTGGTCTTCTAAGACAGAGCAACTCACGGCTGTGCTAGCTGAGAAAGATCAGGCCCTTCTTGGCGCTACATCTAAACACAATGCAGAGATCAGCAGCCTGAATGAATCGCTGAAAGTTAAAGATTTAGAAAATAGCAACTTAAGACAAGAGTTGACCGAACTCAAAGGATCGGTTTCAGTCTTGAGCAGCAATCTTAGTGAACAGGCTGCTGAGGTAACAAGACTAAAAGCAGCCCTTGAAGAAAGCGGTTGCACTGTGGTGGACCAATCTAAAGCTCTTCAGGATCTTCAGAGGAAGGCTGATGAGGCCGCCTTGTTCAAGAGTCAGTTTGTGGAAAGTACAGAACTAGTGTCTGAGCTGCAGAGTCAAACTCGGGCACTCAAGGAAGAGTCTGTGAGGCTTTCCACAACAGTAGAAGAGAAGCAAAGTGCCTTAACAAACCTTCAGGATAAATTTGCTTTGGAAGTGGAAGAACTTCATGAAGCAAAGAATCTGCTGTCTCAAAAGAACGAAGAATTGTTGAACCTCAACCAGATGATAAGCGAGCGGGACGAACAAATTTACGCCCTTAAACAGGAGTCGTCGTCGTTTCAGAATGAGATCCAGCACCTCCAGTTGTTTAGTGCCGAAGTTTCAAAGCAAAAGGACGACGCTTTGGTTGCTCAGCAAATGAACGCTAACTCCCTGACTGTGGAAATCGAGAGATTAAAGGAACAGCACCTTCAAGTTGCAGCCCAGGTTAATTCCCTTACTGAGAACCTTGAGCAAAGGGAATTGGCTCTTCATGCTATTAATAGTCAATACACCGTTCAGGTAAAACACACAGAGTATGCCATGTCCGAGATGCAAAAAATGAATGAGTTGTGCAAGACGCTGCAAGAGGAAAACAGTTTGATCAAGCAGGAACTCGATCGAGTCAACAACGAAAGGACACTAAAGGAAGAGGAGGTCCATATATTAGCTCTGGAAAAAGAGGAGTTCAGTAGGAATTACAGTTGTGAGATTCAGAGGACACAAGAACAGCTGCAGCTCCAAAGTCAGCAGCAACATGGTAGCATGGAGAAAATGAAGACAGAGATGGAGCAACTCCAGGTCCAGGTTAGTGCCAAAGATGATATTATCACCGGATTGAAATCAGAAGTTCAGAGAGTTGAACAAACTCTTCAGGAGTCTGAAAAAGAGTGGCTGTCAGTTCTTGATAGGGAAGCAAGGGCTAAGAATGCCCTTGCTGAGCAGCTCCAAGAAATCGAGCATGAATTAATGTCCAAAGACAGTAAAGTGCATGCTCTTAAACAGGACCTAGATCATCTAAATGAAAAGTTAGCCGAAGCCACGATGGCTATTGAACAAGGCTCAGAAAGGCTTAAGGAGAAAGAATTGGATGCTTTAATGAGTAGAAGCAAATTAGAGGAGATTGTATCCACCGTTCAAGCAAAGGACAGGGAGAATATAGAACTAAGACAGGCCTTACATGATAAGGAAAAGGAGCTCAAGAAATTAGAAGAAGGTCATGCATATGCACAGAAAGAGGTATCACTTTTAACGCAGTCCATGTCAGATTTCGGGGAAGAAAGGTTTTCCTTGCAATCCACAATTAAACAGCTTCAAGAAGACAATCTGTCTCAAGCATCTTCTTATAAGCAGGAATTAGCTAAGTTAACTAGGGAGCTAGAGCAAAGGCATGTGGAGGGCCTGGACAATAAAAGTGAAAGTGAAGGCAAGATTGCTTTATTGTCTGAACGTATTAAAGATCTTGAAGAAAAACTCAGGACAGAAATCCAGAAATCAGAAATGCTCAAAGAGACTAGTTTGAAACACAGTGAACTTATCCAGAAGAAAGATGATGAAGTCAGTTGTATGCATGTTCTGATCAGTCAGCAAAAAGAGCTACTCGCTTCTCTCAGCCAGCAGCTAAAAGTGAGGGACACATCAATCACACAGGTTGTTGCGTCTGCCTCGAATGAAAGGATAAAACACGAGGAGCAGAGAAACAATCTACTTGCACAATTGGAAGAGACGAAAGGACAGTTGTCTCTTTGCCAAAGTCAAACTGAAAATACAGAATCAGAAAACAAGGCTTTGGTGAAAGAGAACAGTGAGCTTAAATTTGAAATTAGCAACATAACAAAAGAAAAAGAGGCCATGAAGAAAAAGCTTCAAGCAGCACTTGTTGTCAGAAAAGAGTTGCTAAAGAAAATAGAACAGCATGAGAAACAAAATGCAGAAAGTGCAGAGAGCGAAGTAGTAATTTCAGCTTTGCAGGAGAAATTGGAAGAACTAATGACACAAACAACCTCGCTCACAAAAGAACATGAGACAACAGTTTCTGATCTTAGTCAGCAATTAAAGGATAAAGACAGTAAAATCAACGAGTTGCAGCTCTTCATGTCAGAAAAAGAGCAGATCATAGTGCAGATGGAAGACCGTGCTCATTGTTTGCAAGGTAGATTAAAGGAACAGGAGGAGAATTTGAACTCTACGCTCCAGAAACTAGAAGAACAGAGGCACTTAATTGACCAGCTAAAAATTACCAGCTGTGAAAAAGATGTTGCTCTGGAGAATGAGAAGCTGAAAGTGGTGGCCAGACTTGAGCAACTTGAGAAGGACGTCAGCATGACTGACAAGGATGCAAGAAGTGAGACATCATGCCATACCGAAGAATTGGAAAACGAGTTGACCAAGGTGAAGAAAGAGAAATCCGAGCTTCAGAAGAAAGCTCATGCTGCACTGTTGGCCCGCAAAAAATCTCAAGAACATCAGAAAGCTTTAAATGACGAGCTTTGTGAAATCAAAGCCAGCTTCAGATCTCTTCAGGAGAAGCACGACCAGCAAGCACACGAGTTCGCGGCTGTCCAGTCGAGTTATGATGTCAGTGTTCAAGAGCTGGAATGTGCACTACAGAATTCAAAATGTCTGCAAGACAAAATAGAGGCCTTCGAGAGAGACACCGAAGAAAGAGAAACAGTCGTGCAGCATTTACGACTGTCCTTAGAAGCACAATCAGAGCAAACCTCATCACTTCTTGAAGAGCTGGAGTGTCTTAAACAAAACCTGGAAAATGTGAAAGCTGAATTGGCCCATAAAGATGAATTACTAGTCAGTTTGAAAGAACAGTCTAAAGAAGATTTGGTGCATGCAAGATCTGAACTTGCTAAAGAAATTACTGAGAAGAATGATGAAATTGCAACGCAAAAGGCTTACATCCAAACTACTGAACAGCAGCTTAAGGACCTGCAACGAAGCATGACCAAGCTACAGTCTGACCATCAAAAGCAACTGGATATGCTTAATGCATCTGTTGAAGAAAAACACTCGGCCATACTTAATGAAGAGTTGCAGTGTCTTAAACAGAAATTAGAAAAAGTAACAAATGAATTGGCCCAAAAAGATGAACTACTGGTCAAGTTGGAGGAAAAATCCAAAGAAATGGTTGAGAGGTCAGTGTTTGAAAGATCTGAACTCGTTAAAGAGATCAATGAGAAGAGGCAAGAAATTGAGAGCCAAAGGTTATACATAGAAACAGCTGAAAGACAACTTCAACAGTTTAAAGAAAATATGACCAAGCTACAGTCGGAGCATCAGAACCAGTCGGCATCTTTTGAAGAGCTTAAATTGAGTTTAAAAGCAGCTGAAAGTGAAGAATACAAGATAAATGAGATGCAGAGTGAAATGGAAAGACTTCATCAAGAAAGAGATGTCCTGAAGACAGAGCTGGAGTCTGCCTTACACATAGCTAGTCAGAGATCAGAACAAATGCAAGCTTTGCAGCATGAAGTAGCTGTAACTCGGCAGCAAGTTTCTGAAGAACGGACACAGTGGCGGGAAGCGAAATCAGAAACTGAGCAACTGAAATTGCAAATAGAAACACTACAGAGAGAAAAAGAAAACTGCCTAGAGAAGTCCAGACAGGATTATGCACAACTTGAGTCACAGCTAAAGCAACCCAAAGCACAAAACAAGGAGCTTCTGATTAAGACCGAATTAACTGACAAGGCAGTTGCGTCAGACGATCTGCCATCTGTACAATCTGAACGCTTGAACATGACCTGCGAACAGCAATCCCCTGTTAAAGAGAGTTCTAATAATAATATGTTAGAGTTTCAGTCTCTGCTCTCAGAAAAGGAGGCACTCATATCTGCTCTGGAACAACAACTTCAGAGACAAATACATCTCCATGAGGTAGAAATGGAAAAAATGAGAATTGAAGTCAGTGAGCGGCAACAAAAACCAGCAGAAATTGGAGAAAACAAGTCAGTAGATCAGCTAACAAAAAAGCTACAAGCCGCTTTGATTTCTCGTAAGGAGCTTTTGAAAGAGAACCGGGTCATCAAAGAAGAAATCCAGAAAGTGCAATCAAGGAATGAACAGATGCAAAGTGAAATGACAACTCTGGAAAGTGTAGTTTCTCACCTCAGACGGCAGAAAAATGAACTGGAAAGTAACGTTTCCAAGCTGAGTGCTGAAAAACAGAACCTTGCCACGGATGTGGATCGAATTCTGAGCGATAATCACAACTTATCCGCAGCCTGTGGAAGTCTTAAACTCACGATCGAGAACATCACCCAACAGAAGCAAGCTTTCTCATGTCAACTAGAGTCTCTGAAAGACTCTCAGACTGAGGAGTTATCCGAATGGAAGTCCAAGCATGGGGATTTGAAGCAGGAGTATGAATCTCTCCTGCAAGCTTACGAGAACGTTAGCAGCGAAATGGACAAGATGAGGCAGCTTCTTGAAGCTGCTAAAAGAGAGAGACAGGAGGCTCTTTTAAAGTCTCACAAATATGAAACTGAACGAGACATGCTTGGAAAGCAGATTGCTGAATTAGAGGGAGAAAATGACAAAATGAAAGAAAAAATGAGAAAGTTTGCCAAGTTGAAGCAGCAAAAGATTGAGGACCTTGAAGCCGAAAATGAAAAGCTAAGAAAGGACCTGGTGTCTTTTGATGACGAGCAAAAATGCACAGTTGATGGACTGACTTTAAGAAATAGTCAGTTAGAAAGTGAAATCAAGTCCCTTCGAGAATCATCAGAGGAGCTCCGAGGTCAGATGTGTGAACTACAGCAGGATAACAAGATCTTGGCAAAAGAACTCAAAGAAGCAAGCTTATCCCTTGAGAAGTGGCACGAGGAGTCGAAATCAAGCGAAAGCAGCCTGCAGCTCAAGTTAAGCGAAGCTCTCGTTTCGAACAAAAGTTTTGCAGAGCAAATAGAAACTCTAAAAACAGATTTAGCAGTGCATATTGAAATGGTTGCGTTAGTGCAAAAAGAGAAGTCAGACCTGACTGTGAAATTACAACAGATAGAGTATGAGCATGTAGGAGAAGTGAGCAAGCGGGACGAAACTATATCGGATCTTCGGCAGGTGATTGAAAAATACACCCAAGAAGCTATAAACCTAAGTGAAAAGGTTAAGATTTTGGAAGATGACAAATGTATGCTGCAAGAGGAACTTGAGAATGTCCAAGAGACATCTGAGAAGGTAAAAAATGAAAACGAGTATTTGGAGACGGTGCTTCTGAAAAATTCTGAAAGAATCGATGAATTGACAGAGGCAATTAATGTCTTGCAAACGCAAAAAATGCAGCTCTCGGCTCAGCTGATGGAAGTCAAAGAGGACAAGGCCAAGGTTTGCCAAGAAAAGGAACAGCTGCACTTGAAGCTTGTGAAAGAGTTTGAAGAGAAGCTCAAAGCATTGCAAAGAGGCACCGAAGGCTCTAAAACGATGAAGAGGCAACTGCAAGAGCTGCTAAAAGAAAAGCATCAAGAGATCAACCAGCTACAGCAGGATTGTATTAAATATCAGGAACTGATTTTGAATCTAGAAAGGTCTTTAAAGCACTCTGAATCCCAGCACCAGCATGTACAGAAGGAGCTCAGAGACATGACCGAGAAGGTCACCGGTTTGCAGAAGGAAAATGGGATTCTTGAAAAAGAACTCAAAACACAGAAAAATATCCTCAACGAGACCAGAAAGGAACTGTCCAGAGTAACCTCTGAAAATGACATACTGATGCAGAAGCTTGCAGAGAAGCAAGAACGGTCTGAGTTTGAGTCAGCGGAAAAGGAGAAGTCCTTGGAAAAAATGGCGGAACAGCATCAAGCCCTTTTGAAAGAGCAACAAGCTGAGCTGCAGAAACAGATCAATGACTTGCACGACCAGAACAACAGGGAAGCTCAAGCTATTGTATCGTTACACAAACAAGTCGAGTCCAAAGATCTGCAGATTAAAACTCTGCAGAGAGAAGCAGAGACCAATTCGGCCAAACTAGCAGTTTTAAGTGTGGATCCGAACCTTAGTGATGCCGCGAAGCAATGGGACAGTGTATTTCAGAAAGTCTTGCATGATAAGGATAGCCAGCTCCTTGACCAAAGCTTGGCTATTACTCAACTGTCAGAGGACAATAGGGAGAAAGCTAGGCTGCTGAATGAAATGCAGATTACTAACAGGAAATTGGAGAGGACTTTGAATGAATATTCGGTTGCTGCTGCAGCACACCAGAGGCAGCTCTTTGTAATGCGTGCAAGTAATACTGAACTCAATCAGAACCTTGAAATACTTACAAAACGGTCCTCTGAACAAAGTGCCTTAATCGAGAGGTTAATGAATGATAAAAGCACACTTGCAAAACAACTCGATGAGCAAAACTATTCCATTTCCCAAATAAAGTCCAGTCTCGAGCACTCCTCTGAAATGTTATCAGACAAGGAGTCTGAACTCCTTTTACTCCAGGCCCAGTACAGCAAGCTTCTAGTTGATCTGGAGAAACAAGAAACCATTTCATTGCACTTGAAATCCCTTATTCAGAGTAAAGATTCTGAGATATCCTCTCTGTTATCCTCAAAAGATGGACAGTTGTCAGGGTATCTGGAGCAGCTTCAGGCTAATCAGAGGGCTCAATTAGCGGGGTATGAGGACAGATTAACTGTTCTCTATACCAAGCAAGAAAGTTCTGAGAAAGATGCAAAGGCTTTAGAGAGCAAAGCTCGGAGTCTGCAGGCCAGATTGGACAGAGGTGCTCAGGAGAAGGAACAGATGGAAATGAATATTGACACTTTAAGGAACTCTGTATTGTCTTTGCAATCTGAGAAAGAACTTTTGACATCGGAATTAAAGCAGATTAAAGAACGAGGTAAAGAAGAAGCTGCCGAGAGTGTGACCAAGAGCTTAAAACGAGAAATCAAAACCCTCCTTCATCAGATGGACGATCTCAATTCAGAGAATGCTATGCTGAAAGCGCAGCTCATCAGATACAGAGAGGATTTGAACCAGGTGTTATCCCTTAAAGACAACCAGCTGAAAGATCTACTGAAAAAGCAGCAGGATTCAATAAGAAACCTTGAGAACCAAAAAAGGACTGTTGAAATGCGTCATCAGGATGCCCTCCTGGAGGTACAGAAGGGAGCAGAGGAAATCAAAGCCTTAAAAGAAGAAAAAGCCCAGCTACATTCTCAGGTGCAGGGACTGCAAGACAGTTTATCTGCCTTACAGAAGGAGAGACAGGAGACAAATGAGGGCAAGGTGATTGCCGATTTGCAGCAAGCCATAGCAGCGAAAGCTTCTGAATGTAATGAACTTCAGCAAAAGTTGTTTGCCCAAAAAGTGACTGCAGATGACTTGAACAGGAGCCTAAAGGAAACAATCAAAGAGTGTGAGAGAAAACTGGTGGAGGCTGAAGAAAAGTCCAACAAAGAATTGAATGCTTTTGAGCGTGAAGTTAATTTACTGAGGAACGAGAGAGAAACTGCAGACCAGAGAGTTGCAGATTTGGCCAGAGACATTATGCAAGCGGAGCAGGATTTGTCTGAAGCTAAAAGCCAAAACAAAAGTTTGAAATCTCAGAATGAATCGCTTGGGAAAGCCATGACAGCACTACAAAATGATAGAGACCAGCTGATCGACGAGTTCAAGATATTACGTAGCAGGTATGACGAAGAACTCAGGGAAGCCACAGCGTCCATGAATAAATTTGAGCATCAGCTGAATGATTCCACCTCAGAGATATCAGCTCTTTCTGCAGAAAAGAATACCTTGGTCCAAAAGCTTCTGGCACTGGAAAGCAAAGATCCACACTCCAAACTATCAGCGCTAGTGAACGATCTTTCGAAAGCTGTATCAGAGAAAGAGGCCCAGCTTAAACAGGCATCGCTGGAGAAGACCTCCTATAGCAGACAGGTTAACGCATTTTCTAAAGCAATGGTCAGTCTGCAGTCTGACCGAGACAGACTGATGGAGGACCTCAGGAAGGCCAAGAAGGAAGTCGAACATAGACAGCAAACAAGCCCTGATACGATCAAATCTGCGGATTCGAATAGCCTTAGCGTCAGTGTCGGTGCTCTTCAGACTGAGAGAGATGGCCTGGTGAGTCCTAGGCTGTGTCTCTGATTAGATCCAGTAGTGTTTGTGGCATGTGGGCATTGGCTGAGGGCATGCAAGTCTGGTTGGTGTGCTTTGATGTGGCTTGACTTGGATGTGCTACAGCATGGGATTCTGTCTTTAAACTTTTTTGCTTCAAATGACCCATTGTACATCTGAACCAAAAAAGTAACTGTCCCATTTCTTCCATCTCTTGTGCACTAGGCATTGGAAGGGCTTTAAGGGCTCTTTTTCCATTATTATTAATCATCACTGACATTTAGTGAAAAATCAATCAGGGCTTCTATAGTCACAATGCTGTGAAATGCAAATAGATAACTTGAAGCAATGGGACAGAGCATTGAACAGATAATGACTGTTTTCTGCATTTTAGATTTTTGTTTTTGGCTGTGGTGTTTAGAGAATTTCTTTTTTTTTTCCTTTCAGCGTAAGGAGGTTGGGAATTTACGGTGTCAGAACGCCGAGCTTGTGGAGTTGAAGCAGAAATATGGTGACCAGCAGAGGGCACTACAACAAGCACATGCTTACAAACAACAGTGTGAAAAAGACATTCTGGGATATCAGGCAGAACTGTCAGAGCTGAGGTAATTCTAGGATAATTCTTCTTTCCCTGCTTCTTCTTCTTCTTCTTCTTTTGACTTTTTGGCTGTTACAAGAAGGAAGTAATTGAGATTTTCAGCTATTATTAATTAAGAGAGAATTTCTAAGCTTGGGAGGGAATCGCCCATAGATTCCAACTTTCACAATGACTGCCAGTGTTAGACGATTTAAAAGTCTGTCACAAAACGTGGTGTCCGCAGCCTTAAGATCAGCAAAAATGAATTGTGTTGTATCTCGTAATATTTGTTTCCTTTTAGCCTGAACGTGACTGGGGGTTCAAGTTAAACTGATAGAACAGCGTGGTGTTCATGAACGCCACATTGCTGTACGGGAATTCAATCTTGGATAGTTTATATAATTTAAGTTTAATTTTATGAGCTTGGCTATGGTGAATATCTTCTTAGGCTTTATTTATCATCTCCTCTTCAGTTTTGTCTGAAGAGTGCTCTGAGAAAAACCTCCTTTCCACTGTAGCTGGTGAAGAATCAGGATTACGAAGCGTGTGTTATTTTTTCACCTTCTGGAATCTTTAGCTTGAATCACTCCAGGTTGCACCAAAAGAGGGAACGAAGAAACAATGGTGAGCGAGAAATGGAAAATGTGCGTCTCAGTGAACACGTGCATCATTAATCCATCCCACTCTTTTATAAGCACCGTGTACCAAACTGAGACTGGATGGAGTGATTCCTTTTCATGCTCAGTGCTGTTTAGCATTATGGTGAGACAAAAAGAGCTTTTATAATACAAAGGGAGGAGTGAAAGCTCTCTGGGAAGTTAATATAAAGTTCTTTGCTGTTAGTTTGCCACTAAAATGAAACAGCAAGTAGTGTACCCACTGGGCACTAACCGTAATTAGCGTTGTGGTGGCAGCAGTGCGACAGATTGGTGACCTGCCCACGGTGTACCCCACCTCTCACTTGAAGTTAGCTGGGGTTGGCTCTAGCTTCCCTGTGACTCTGATAATGGATTGTTGCTGTTTGTCTCCCCTTATTTATATAGTATGGGGTATGTTTGATTGGGGCACTAATATATGAAGTCATAGTTATTCTTTCCTACATTACACAACAGGACTATGCAGGTTTATTGTTTCTATGACTGATGTAGCTCCTCTGGGCTAGTTAAGCAAATCTGTCACTGCCGGTGATAAATGTAGCATGACGAATATGTCCACACCGTTCTTTTAACATGCCTGAGTGCACTACCAAGAACTGTTTGTATTTAAAGAACTGTATTCTAAAGGACAAAGGTGTCATTCAGAACAGCCCACTGTCTCCCCCCCCCCCCCCATCATTCAATCACACAAAGGGTTAAATATTGTTGCATAATTAATGGCTAATACTTGATATTGATAAAGAACATGCCACTGTTTTTACTGTTTTTGTAGTATCCTCCATACTGCTTTTAACCAAATGAGTCTCTTAGTGTTTAAATTGTGAAATATGAACAGTTCACTGTAGTCCGGTGCAGTAAACTGTAACTGCTTACATGCAGCTTCATGATCTGTTAATAGTCTGAGTAATATCTTAGTTGGAGTGAAACCTCTTAAAGTGGTCACCTGAGGTCAGTCAGTTCACAGCTGCAAATGTTTTTGTGTGTCCTGCACTGTCTGTCTGTGTGTTTCCTGGCAGGACCATGATGGCTTGACGAAGTTCACATTGCAAATAGTAAAATATTTATTGAGTGTTTTAATTGAATTTTAATTGCGTTGTGTGGCATATGAGGGACATTCAGCTAACACTTCTTTTTTCTCTCTGTTCAATAAGGACACTTTTATCAGTTATTGATAGAAAACTATAGATTTGGGATTTTTTTTTTTATTAAGATTAAACAATGCGAAAGATACAACTTCAATACACTAAAGCAAGAAGGGTAACAATTCTTATACTGTTGTTATCCGGACTGGACTGACTTAGAGAAACAGGCAGACATTTGTGACACACATGCACACATACACACACACACACAGGAAGTCATTAGCACTATGCTTGGCATGGTGTGTAGACAAAGCCAGGAAAATGTGTGTATCGTTTCATGGAAGGCGTGTGTGTGTGCGCGTGTATGTGCGTGCAGTGACATCACTGATATATATATTTTTTTAACCATGCAGGTCTGAAATGAGCCGACTGCAGTCTGAATGTCAAGCTCTCAGGGAGACCAGCAAGGTAACATATTACATATCATATTTCATACAGACAGGGAAGTCAAACAGTTCTGTATATTAAGTGCACTCAAAATTTATTAGACTGTTATCCTGTTATCCGATCAACACTAATGTATGACAAATCATAAATCAATCATCTAGCTCATCTGGCAGGTGGTTACCAAGTTGTATTGGATCCCAAACCAGGCTGGTAGTTATTATAATCCTATGAAGTATGGCAAGCTAGTAGGCTACTTTTTTGTGTGTATTGTGCATTAATACACAAATGTGTGTGTGTGTGTGTGTGTGTGTGTGTGTATATATAT
>JAOVYU010000038.1:8529393-8540692 GCA_025674565.1 Synodontis membranacea | reverse complement strand
GGTCATATCATTTAACTGACATATAAGGTGTACAGGTGTGTGTGTGTGTGTGTGTGTGTGTGTGTGTGTGTGTGTGTTCTTTTTTTAAATATGTGTAACACTTTAGATCAGCCGAAACGCCCAAAACAATTTTAAAATGATATTTTTTTTTTCAGTGATGTAAATGATCACCAGAGCACCGTGTAGAATTAGGTGTATTGTCCTCACTTTTCATGCCACACCAGTGTTCAGGTCACAACTAATTCACCTTTGCTGTAATTTGTCTCTAGATTTTGACCTTTGCTGTTACACCCCTAAAAATTGTTTACTGACACAGAAGTGAGCCAAAATGACTTCCATTTCTGCCCTTCTACTGTACCTTTTCTTTCCTTTTCTGTTTGCTAGTCATTTTTTTCCCAGCCCGCTGTGTCCTTGACCTTTTATGTAGAATTTACAAGCATCACTTGCAAGTGCACTTCACAGGTGAGCAACACGTGTACTCAAATACGAGAAGATAAGCGCTTCTGAATTTTTTTTGCAAATCTGACAGAAAATCTTTGTTTGGTTTCTCTTTTGCAAATATTTCTATGCAACTTTACTAAAAAAAAAAAAACAAATTTGAGAAATAAGGCCCACTGAACATATACGTAGTTCCACAAAAGTGAAATTAATTATGAAGAGTGCAATCAAATGTTGAGCGCTGTGCGAAATATTTATGCACATCTAAAGACACATAACGTGAAGATGCCTTGACAGTAAAGTTCCTAAGTATCAAAATAATTTCCATTCTGATCAAAAACAGTAAAAATCCATGAGAATATATTATCAGAGGATAATTTCCCATAGGTACACTGTCATGCAGTTTTCTAAAGAAATTGGATGGGATGTCGCTGGCTTTATAAAGAACCTGCTACAGATCTTCTGTCTCTGCTGATAAAATCTATAACATGATCTATTATTTAATATGTTTTTGTATTAAACAAAAAATCTTTTTCCCATTGATTTTTTTTTTTTTTTTTTTTTGAAAAAATATCATGAACTAAGGCAGCAAACATAAAGCAGCCCTGAGAACGCCCGATCTCACCTGTTCTCGGAAACTAAGCAGGGTCGAGCCTGGTTGGTACTTGGATGGGAGACCATCAGGGCTGTAAAAGACTGCAGTGTGCTGTAAAAGACCCAGCCACAAGGGGGTGCACACTCTAGTGTATTCCTGTGTGCCGGTCCCAAACCCGGATAAATGGGGAGGTTTGCACATCCGGCGTACAAAGCCAAATTGCCAAATAGTGCCATGCGGACAAAAAGATCTGCTGTGGTAACCCCTAACGGGAGTAGCCAGAAGAAAAGAAAATGCAGCAATCATAAAATTTTATATGCAATATAGGGCGCTAAAACTTTTGCACAGTACTATATGTACTTTCTGAGACCTGTCACTACCTATCAGTGACTCAAATCATTTAATCTCATCATTTTGGCTAACTCGCTATCTATCTTAATGATTAAAATGGTATTTCATCCATTATCTATACCGCTTATCTGTCAGCCTTGCAAGGAAGCTGGAGCCAGTTCCAGCTTGACATCAGGCGAGGGGTGGGGTACAACCTGGGCTAACACCGGGACCTACAGCCAATTCACACTCACATACATACCTATGGGCAATTTAGAGTAGCTAGTTGACCTAATCTGCATGTCTTTGGGCTGTGGGAGGAAACCAGAGCACCCAGAGGAATAGTGCCCTATTGCCAAAGACATGCAGAGAAGCGTGCATTCAAGGAGCTTTTAAAGCACCACATGTTCAGGGAACAGGCTTTCTCAACTTGTGTTACATGGTTTTGACACAGATGAAACTTTCATCAGCCTCTCTTTCCTTTACAGTGCTTTCTTATTTGCAGAGCTGAATTAATAGGCCAGAAATGATATATGGAAGTATGAACTGTCAGTAGTATTTTCCATCTAATCAGTCATGCATAAAAATATGCGTAAGACACCAACACACACACACACACACACACACACACATTTGTCTTACTAGCCATGCAAGGACTTTCCATTGACATAATTAGTAATACAGCTAATTAATGCTCTGCCTAAAGCAAATCTAAACCTAACCATTCAAAATAAAACCTTTGGGCTCTTTTAGCTTTTTAAATTCAATTTAAAAAGAACTGCAGCTTTTGTAAAAAAATAAATAAATAAATAAATAAATAAAAAATTAAAAAAATAAAAAAAGAAGAAGAAGAAAGTAGTTTTCCTTATAACGACCAGCCAGATGTCCCCAAAATTTCTAAACTGTCAAATATTCCTATCCTTGTGGGGACATCTGGTCCTCACCAAGATATAAAAACCTGCACACACACACGCACACGCAGGCACACACACACACACACTGTGTTCTTGAGACTGCAAAATTGACTGTGACATCAGAATTGTAAAACCGCTGAAAAGCCCAGCTTGTTGTCTCTGATGCAGACATTTATAATATCTACTTCTCTGCAGCACTGACCCAAATGTGCTGCTGCAGTGAGATTGGTTTTTAATGAGATAATTCAGCCTGGTTTTTTTTTTCCTCAAACTTGAGCTGAATTTTCCCTGGGGGACTGAAACACAACACTGCATTAAATATTCATCTGGGTTTTTTTTTTTTCTCTTTCTTTCTTTCTTTCTTTTTTTTTTTTTTTTACACTGACAGAAGGTGCTGTTAAATTTTGCATGAACTGCAAACTGTCTGCAGCCTGAATACAAGAGCAGAGAGAGGGATCTGACGACTCAATTGATCAATAATTATGAATAAAATAGTTGTGTTATCACTAGAGATGCATTTGGAAAGTTCTTTTGGCCAATAATGGACCATTGTTAGTTGGTGATTAATTGATTAACCCAAAGTTAATTGAACACCAAATTGCCATTTCAGGTCAATGAGGCTTTATTGAATGAAAGAGAAACCTACAGGCTGTTATACTGCACTGGTAGCTAGCAGTAATGTAGCCTTCATTTCTTCACTCCTTAACATGTTAACAAGCCTTGCTTAAGCAACACACAATACAGGATGTTTAGCCAGATTTTATTTCCCATTTGTCATTTCCATTCAGAGCTGAGAGTCACACATAACCAAAATGATCCTAAGCTTTATGATCTTTATGAGCCAGAATTATTTAAGGCCGTGTTTTTTTTTACACGTTTCATTGATAAAAAAAAACTTTATTTAAAAGTCATTGTACTACGAGATGGTCAGTGATGGAACTGAACATTAGGCTAACACTATCGTAGCAGAAAAGTGAAAGAAAAAAAAAAGTTAAAATTAAAGCATGTCCATATCTGCATTTTCAGTGGAATACTGACAAGGATCAGTTCATGGAGAACTATCTCAGCATCATTTACAGGCCATTTCAAAAACCTAATAAAAAGCTGAAACTAGGCCCATTTTTTTTTTCTTTTTCTCAGTATGTGAATGGAATAGAAGTTCAATATGGTCAGGGACAGATTATAAGACAATAGGCACAGACCCACAAAATGCCTCCCACCAACCCCTCACTATAAGCAGGGTATGTTAGTAAGTTAGATGTCACTGATTTTTTTATTTTTTTTTTTTTTTAATAAAACACACAGGATTTGATTAGAAAGCAAAAGGAACATGTGATCCTGCATGAAACAAAGTAGAAGTTTAAGGACTCACAACAAAGTCTGCACCATGTTAATAAAATACAGACAATTCAAGCCCCAAAATCCAACAGAAACCCGGTAAACACTCACTTTGATGGTTTAATGATGGTTTCTTTTTTTTTTTTTTTTTTTTTGGTGACATCTTAAAAGGTATTGTGCAGGCCATTTTTTCAGTTTTTCGGCTCGGCAGGGCATTGGGGTCCCCTAACTTCTTTGTCTTTGTAAGGTCCTGTGCCCAGAAAGTCCATTCAGTAATCCATTGAAAATATTCTGCATCTGCATTACATTTTTTTTTTTTGTCATTGCCTACTATGGACTTTATCCACTTCATAATAACTCGTTCCTTCTCCCAGACTTTGCAGTATGTCTTCCAACAGCAATTTTTCTGTACATTATAAATGCAGTGTCCAAATTTACACATTCTCTTTGTTTACTGTAGCCTTTGTATGGGGAAATTGATTCATTCACTTTTTTTTTTTTGCCTTAAAACATGATCATTGACATCAGATTAGTTGAAAACTAGCCCAAAAAGAATGCCATGTTGCTAATTCCACCCACAACCTTGTTCCATAGCTAGCCCAATTTGGCATAAAAACTGCAACCCTGTTGGCCTTCATCCACAGTTTGCCTCCCAGCTTCTCACGCTTTGTTCAAAAGAACCACACGTCCAGTGGCATGCATGTCATCTTACTCCATTTCTGTGTGGTGATGTTATCATGCTTATTTCCTCCTCATTGAGAGCTATAGTTTTGCCTAAACGCAGCATCAAAACTCTAAATGTTTTGTGTGCACTGCGTCTTTGCCCATCCATCTAGCATTGTGTGATTGTTCGTTGTGTGTGCGTTGTTCTCCCTTAAGACTGAGAACACAAAACTCTTCAAATTTACTGATGAGATGCTCTCCGTATACAGAAGCCATTTTTATGTGGATTTTAGAAGTTGTGTAGTCATTTGTACATCTTGAAAACGCTGTCACAGAATAAAATTCACCAGTGTGTGAAATTTAGATCACATGATTACCTGAACCTCCATCAGCACAGCATCTTAAAAAAAAATAATAATAACAGACTTGGTTGCCAGGGCAACTAAGCATCCTCCGCTCTGTTGCTAGGACTGCAGAAGTCTCTCACAATCACACTCATACACACACTCATGGTCATATACACTCTCTCTCTCTCACACACACACGCATGCATGCTCACACACTCACACACACAAACATACACACACACACACACACACACACACACACAAACAGGAAGCAACTTATAACCTTAATAGATGTTTGATGTGTTTTTTTATTCAGATGAAAGTTATTTACTTTCTATTTCTATTATTATTATTATTATCATTATTATTATCATTATTATTATTATTAAACAGATATTACTGCATAATAAATACATGTTCAGACTGCAAATGATGCTGACTGAGTAATACATAATGTTACGTAAAGAGAGATAGTGAACAAGAGAGAGTGAGAGAGAGAGAAATGAGGAAGGGAGGGGGAAAGAGAGAGAGAGAGAGAGAGAGAGAGAGAGAGAGAGAGAGAATCCTCTCCTGCTCTTACACACTCGCTTCTTCATGCTGCCAAAAGGATCGCAGGAATGAAAATGTCACCGCTGCTTCTTGGCCGTTGATGACACACACTCACTCGCACGATCCTTGCGCTTGTGTGCTGCCATCACTCCCTGCACTCATTTTTCCTCTCTACGTTTCCTCTCGTTCCTCTGCTGCCGCTTTTCATCATTTATTTCATCATTTATTCATCGAGCCGGTGATGGTTGTTTTTAGCGACGAGGCCTCGGTGAGCGACTCGCTCTCCGAGGGACGGAGGAAAAGAGGGGATGCATTAACCCCTCCATTAATTTGAAACACAGCCATCCATCCACCCATCTTTTCCATCCCTCCTGTCCATCCTCCCTTAACTTCCATCATGATGAACATGCACTCAGGCCGCAAGGCGGTGGCCATGATGAGGATGATGGGATGCAATAACGGACGCTACGTTCGCAATTTCCTCCGCAGTGACTGCGCCATCGATGAAAAGACCGTGGTGCTGCACAAGAAGGAGAACGAGGGATTTGGCTTCGTGCTGAGAGGAGCAAAAGGTAAGCCAGAGTTCCTACCTTCGTCACCACCACCAACACCAACACCAACATGACCACCACCATCATCATCATCATCATCATCATCATCCATCTCACAAATCTGATCTCAGGCACCCACATCATTTCCTCAAGCCAGATTTTCTCAGTTGAGTCTATATAATTATATTTCATGTTCCATCATTATTAAAGCTACCCTTCTAATGAGACACCAAAGCACCCACAACATGTTATTAATCCAGAGATTAGCAACTTGGATTGAGATCATGTGTCAATCCAGTCCACATTTGGGGTCTATTTAGGTTCACACCTTTATCATCATCATCATCATCATCTTCTTCTTCTTCTTCTTCTTCTTCTTCTTCATCATCATCATCATCATCATCATCACGCCTTTAATGATTAGCATTTATCACCACAGAAAAGAGAGGTGTGGACTTAAAATATCATCATCAGCAGCAGCAGCAGCAGCATCATCATGTCAACTCTAATCCTACTATTGCACATCAAACACACTAAAACACCCATATAAAGAAAAATGTCTGGATTAGTCATCTGGATTGAGAGCATATGTCCAACAAGTCTATTTATTGGGTCACTCTTTCATTATCATCATCATCATCATCATCATGCACTTGATATGGGTGTTTTATTTTGTTTTTGTTTTTTAAGAAAAAGCCCATCAAGTGCCTAAAAGAATCCAGTGCCATATTCCAGTGCATATTTATAGTCCATTTCAGTTCCCATCATCATTAACACCATCACCGACACTGCTGTTGAAACACATCACAACAGCTACACCGTATTGTAGTAACTGGTTTTCTCAGTCCACGTGTATGTTTGTAGTCCCCTAATGCTTCTTCTCCAGACAACCACATCATGCCATCAAGAAGTAAGGTGTGCAAGTTTAATCTAGATTTTAGTCTTCCAGACCTCTGAGACTCTTAAATTCTGATTATATTGATTTGAAAATGTTGATTACGAACTTTCCTCATCATTGTTATTATCATGATCCTTGCACTCTTGCAAATTATAACCAAACATACCAATAACAACCATGTCATCTCTTTAAGAACAAGTGTAACAACAGATTTCATCCCCGGGTCAGTCCTGAGCAACAAACCTGAGCAGAGCCCAGATTAATCTTTGCCCTTAACCCAAATGGACTCCAGCTGAAATGACAAGGCTCATGTGATATCCTATGTGTAGGTTGTGTGTAGTCACTGCTGGGGTCAGTGATGTTTTTTGTAATATTTGGGGAAGTTCTCCTTATATTCTGGTGGCTGTCAATAAAATATCATCTCCGAGGTAAAACTCTAGTGTGATCTCTGGTCTAGTGGCACCTCAAGCTCTAGAAACTGGAGAAAAACAAATGGCCACTTGGCTGTCAGTGCAGCAGTGTGTTAGTTCAGAATGTTCCCCTCTTCCCCAAGTCCCTTCCCTCATACAAAACAGAGCACAAGAGCATTATTTTCCTATTACTGTTCTGTTATTTTACAGTAAAATACGGTGTGTGTGTGTGTGTGTGTGTGTGTGTGTGTGTGTGTGTGTGTGTATAAACACCAAAACATTAAACCACTGAAAGGTGGCATGAATGACATTGAATATCTCCTTACAGTGGCACCTGTCAAATAACGGTATATATTAGCTATTATATAGCTAACGGTATATATTATCAGCAAGTGAACAATCAGTTCTTGAAGTATTGAGTTTTTGAAGTCTTGTTGGAAGCAGGAAAATTGGGCAAGCGTCAGGATCTGAGCCACTTTGACAAGCGCCAAATTGTGATGGCTAGATGACTGGGTCAGAGTACTGTATCTCCAAAACAAAAGGTCTTGTGTGGTGTTTCCAGTATACAGTGGTTAGTGCCTACCAAAAGTAATCCAAGGAGCACAACTGGTGAACCGGAGACAGGGTCACGGGCAGCCAAGGCTCACTGATGCACATGGGAAGTCAAGGCTAGCCTGTCTGATCTGATCCCACAGACGAGCTACTGTAGTGCAGTAATTGCTGAAAACTTTAATGCTGACTATGATAGAAAGGTGTAAGAACAGACAGTGCATCACAGATTGCTGGATATAGAACTGCATAGCCACAGATCAGCCAGAGTTCCCCTATCTGACCCCTATCCATCTCCGAACGTACCTACAATGAGCACATGAGCGTCGGAACTGGACCACTGAGCAATGGAAGAAGGTGGCTTGGTCTGATGAAACAAGTTTCCTTTTACATCACGTGGATGGCCATGTGAGTGTACGTCACTTACTTGGGGAGGAGATGGCACCAGGATACACTATGGGAAGAAGACGAGCCAACAGAGGCAGAGTGATGCTCTGAGCAAGGTTCTGCTGTGAAACCTGGGGTCCTGGAATTCACGTGGATGAATGTGGACCTACCTAAACAATACTGCAGACTAAGTGGCAACAGTGTTCCCTAATAGCAGTGGCCTCTTTCAGAGAGATAATGCGCCCTGACACACTGCAAAAACTATTCAGGGACGGTTTGAGGAACATAACAAAGAGTTCAGAGTTTTGACTTGGCCTGCAAATTGCCCAGATCTCAATCTGATCACACATCTCTGGGATGTGCTGGACAAACAAGTCTGATCCGTAGAGGCCCCAACTCGCTACTTACAGGAATTAAAGGGTCAGCTGCTGATGTCTCAGTGCCAGATATCACGCCTTCAGAGGCCTTGTGCAGGTCACGTCTCCATGGGTCAGAGCTGTTTTGGTGGCTCAAGGTGGCCTACACAATATTAGGCAGGCCATTTCAATGTTAACGCTGATCGATAGACATATTATAAAATGACATTCTTGGAGCAAATTGTGAGCGGTGAAGTTTAAAGTAGGTTTTTTTTTTTCATATTTTTATATCAAATGCTAATGATCATGATTGAAGTTGAGAGAATAAAAGGGGAGACTGACTCTTTAATGTTAAGAACACTTCCTAAAAACAGCACACATATCTGCTGAAAATATGTATAAAAACTCTAATACAAGCTCTAATACAGTGAACATATAAAAAAAAAAAGGAATTAGGATCAATTCTGTACATTTGTCAAAGAATAAAATAAAGAATTTAGTAATATCAGTGCTATCTATTTATACAGTTCTACTCTACACATTTTCCATCATTAGCACACCCATCACGAGGACAAAATGCATGTTACCAGCGTGTTAGAGTGTGTGTTTGAGCAATGTTTTCTCATTCTCGTAGCCGCTTTGATCCTCGTGAAAATGTAAACTGTCGCCACAGTCAAATGCTGGACGTTTAAAAACTTTCCTCAAGGAACGGTTTTATACTCAACAGTTTCACTGTAGTTTTAAGTTCTAATGTCAAACATGCAGCTGATAATTAGTAGCCAGGACAGCCGTTGTAAACAGCAATACACATATTGCTATCTTTTTCCTTAAAATTATTTTTATCTAGAGACTTTATCAGTCTTGAAAAACATTTCATTTAGTTTAATTTCATTTACAAATTGCAACTTGTTCTTTTTCTCCCCAACCATTTGGGTTGCATGTGTTATACAGATAAACGTCTGTGAATATCATCAAATTTATTTTCAATTGCGTGACACTTCCCTTTTTAGTAGAAATAGACTGACAAAGCTTTTAGCCTCAATACTGGGGATAGTGTTCGGTGGTAATGGTAACGCCATTGCAGACAAAGGTCAAGAGCTTCATTTAATGTTTGCTAAATGTTGTTAAGGAAAAAAATGTGATCTCTGTGACTTAACCATGGCATTTGGTTTGTTGGTGCCAGGTGGACTGGTTATTGGATTTCAAAAACTGCTGATCTCCTGGGATTTTCGCACAAAACAGTCAATAGAGTTTATACAGAATGGTGTGAAAAACCTTCTGCGAGTGGAACGCCTGCAGGCTAAAACGCCATGTTGATGAGACAAATCAGAGGAGAGTGAAGTGGAACCTGATGTGGTCTTCTGCTGTTAAAGTCCATCTGCCTCAAAGTTCGATGTTTTGTGCATGCTGAGATGCTTTTCTGCTCACCTCGGTTGTAATGTATGATTATTTGAGTTGCTATATTCTTTCCTGGCAGCTCGAACCAATCAGGTGATTTTCCATCATCACTCAATGTTTTTTGTTTGTCACACCATTCTGTGTTAACTCCACAGTGATCATGCTTTTTGCGTGCATGCATTAACTGAAGCTTTTGACCTGTATCTGTAACATTTTTATGCATTGCGCTGCTGTCACATTGGTTGATTAAAAAACTCCATGAATGTTCAGGTGTACATGTGCTCCTAATGAAGAGAATGGCGAGTGTAGACTTGAAGACCTTACACCCTGACCTTTAATTGCATATAATTTAATGTGTCTTACAGCAGGAAACAATAACATGTACAGGGCAGGAGACAAAAAGAGAAGGAAAACTGGGAAACAGTAATCTATTAGGATGTTGCATAAGTTCATGGCATTTTTTTTACCAAATTTTATTCTATTTTCTAAAATCATGCATAGAGTTAGTCTTCAAAGTAATTGCCATATGACTTTCTGCCATATATCTGGCATGAACGAGGAATGAGGAATCTTTTGAGGAAATGAATTCATCTATGCAATTTCATATATCCTTGACATTTTTTGAAAGTTTGTTCAGAGAGTGTATTTTTCAGTAACCTAAACAAGTGGGAATCTTTTGTGAATGGCTGCTGGATGATCGCAGGTCATTGATTTTTTTTTTTTTTCTTTCTCTTAATTCAATTGATCATTGTAATGTTTGAGATTCGACAGTTTCTTCAGGATGGAGCAGCTTGTAATAATGGTGTAATGCACCTGTAATGCAGCTGTTAAGCCTTTGAGTGGTATTTCTCCCTGAAAGTTCATGTGGAGCTTTCAGAATATTTCCCATTGCCTTCAGACACCTTAGAACAGTAGAATGATCCATATTCAAATGTCTTGCCAGCTCTCGAGTCATTGTGTCACGTCTTTTTCCCACAGTTTCTTGCAGCTCCTCATCTTCCGTTTAGTTTGGTCTACCACTTCTTGGGTTATCATCTAGCTCGAATTCACTTTTTTCGAAACAGCGAATCAGTTCTTG
Organism: Synodontis membranacea; assembly: GCA_025674565.1. NCBI lineage: Eukaryota > Metazoa > Chordata > Actinopteri > Siluriformes > Mochokidae > Synodontis > Synodontis membranacea. Next base: position 8,529,891 of record JAOVYU010000038.1, on the reverse strand, counting down.
ACCGCAGAAATGCCAGAAACATAGCAAATTCCGTCTCTTGATTCCATTATGGTTTATGGTCCAATATTAAATAAAAATAGAAGGTAATGATGAATATTCACCTTGCTGGACTCTATGGTTGATTGATAAAATCAATAATCAATCAAAATGTGCTTTTATTTGGAGTTTTGATAAATAATAAAAGGTATTTACTAGGCCACAAATGTACGCAACACCCTAATCATTTATACTACCACACATAATGTACTATCTCAAATTGTACATTAATCTCTGATTTGCTTATATGGGTTCTGCCACTCAATGACATTGAATTTTTTTAAATAAATTGGATAGAAAGACCTCACAGAGGTAGAAACAGTAATAGTGACCATGTTGAAGTCAGAATCAAGTTCTTCCTCAGCACGTAGTTTAGTGTCACTCCGCGAAAGTATCGGACAAGCTGGCACAGTAACTGAAGGAGGAATGGTATGTTGGAAGTGAGCCTTCCTTGATATATAT
>JAOVYU010000038.1:8489695-8507430 GCA_025674565.1 Synodontis membranacea | reverse complement strand
ACAATGGCTTTTACTAAGCACCAAATAATTAAATAAATAAGGCCACGATATCGGCGGAAATACTTCTTCATCTCGCGATATATGACATCTTCAGGATTCCCCAGAAAGATGGCCGCTACACACAAATTGTGACGTAGTACGCATGTAAACTAATACAACCCATTGCTGCTTCCTGCTTCGTTGTGTTACAAGTGCACTCCTTTGTGGTGTAGGTGTTGTACAGTTTCTGGTTGTAACAGGAACGTCAATGAAGGCATGCTAACCTCAGTTGGGCAGTTTGTTTAATTCCTCAATAATAGTAATATGTACTTCAGATAATGTTTCTAAGTCAAAGTTATGTACAATGAGGAACACTTTTCTGTTACCATTTCTCCAGGATGCAGCGTCAACATAAGCCGTCCATAAGGCTAGCAATTCAGAAAGGCTCATGTCATTAGATGATCTTTAGCTTCGCTTCATGGCTATATAATCTACACCAGTCATGCTGCACTAAGTCACTAGAGAGAATACTGTAAGCAATTATTATGTATATGCTATAGTAATCTTGTCAGGTCAGTTAAGGGGTATTAAGGATGAGAGTTTGAAAATCAGTATGTATGAGCGTGTGTTTGTGTGAGAGAATACTATCTTTCCTATACTGATCTGTGCAGTATGATTTCCGCTCTTTCCCAGCCACCTTGAGGAAAAAGAAAGGTGGTAAGTGTTAGCATTTAAGTTGTAGCATCTCAGCATAGATTCTATAGTTTTATATATCGGAATTAATTTCAAAATCACAACCCACTTTTTCCTTTTTTTTTTTTTTTGTTTTTTTTTTTGCATGACTATTTCTGTCTTAAGTCACAATTTAACTCAATGTATTCTTCATATAATTTTAAACTGTTATAATAGAAACAGGTTTGAAAAATAGAAACATTTTAGAGGTTTTTTTTAGTCATTTGCTTTTCTCATGCATTGCCTTGTACAAAATGTTTCAATAATCAGAAGTGCTGAGCCTGCAAATAGAAGTGATGGGACATATGTTGGCATTAATATACAATAGCTTGTATTTTCTCTTGGGAAAAAAGGCTTAAAATTAACTCAAAAGTTACTTGGCTCTGGTTAACCTGGAGATGCATTTTCCATTACTTAAAATGTAGAAAGGGGCATTTACTGGGGTAAATATCCTATAATGCATGCCTGTATTAACATAAACAACCACGGATGTTGTGAACAGCAGGTAATGCACAAATTAGTCAGATATCTTGCTGAACTTATTCTTAGTGCCACTTATGTATGTAATTTTCCTGTATGATTGCAGCTCATTGCTAGCAAAGTCTATGGAGTAAAAGCATAGTGTACTTTTAAGCAAAGCATATTTTTGAATATTACAATCAAATGAGAAATCTACCTTTACAACTGAACCATGTAAACTCAACATTTTTTTTTCTATAGATTATTTATTAGTCCTGGGAAATTGTGGAAACTTGACCCATCTATATCAGACCTGTCAGTATGTTAATAAATTGTGGTTAAGGATATGTTCAGAAATTCAACATGTTTTCAACTTGAATCGCTTGTTCTAGTCTTGGATTTTTTAAAGTATATGTACCTGGCATATATAACAATTGCCAATGCTACATACCCTTGGACTATTTTAAAATATCTTTATCTAGAATTGTAATGTTATTTTTCCGTACTCTAAAATTCCCTCAATAAGTAAGACTATATGGGTGTGCACTTTAGATGTAATCTTTATGTTAAAATCAATTTGTAAGCCATTTTCTATGTAGTTTCAATAGTTAAAATAGACTTTGTGATCCTGAAATTCCATAATTTGATTAATTTCCAGCTTATTGTTCAGTTAGTAAACTTATCATTTACTACAGTAAAAATAATTGGTGAGGACAGTAAGTACAGTAAGTCTAATGGATTTGCCTAATGGTCCTGACAGTTAGGGGTTAGCTGTTACTTACAGTACATTAAGAAACTATATGTTTCTGCATTATAACTACAGTTTATTTAAAATTCCAATGTTTCATGCATGTCACATGCATACAACTCACTGATAGTCATAGAGAAGAAAGTAAAAAGTTTTTGCTTTCTTTTTACGTAACATGTGAGTAAAGATTTGGTGAGGTTATCCTGGTGTGTATTTTAGCAATAGGACAAGGACCTTCAGCATTTATCGGTGACAAAATCAAAGAAACTCAATGGAAGGAGGAGAAAGAATTTGCCAAGTTTATGGCAATGCTGCAATCTGCATTTCTATGGCCAAGAACTAGTTTGCTGCATCAAAAAGGCGAATTCAAGCCTAATCCGAGTTTTACCGTATCCAACCGTAGCACCATCAAATTTCCACTTCTTGAGGTCACTACAACATAAACTATATGACCAGTATTTCAAAATACAAGGATATACAAAATTCTCATAACCCAAATCCTGCTTTCGTGAGCACAACAGTATCTAGAGTGTACTCAGAATCACATTCATTCTTTGCCAGATAAATGGCAGAAAGTCATAGCGTCTAACAGCGATTACTTTGATGACTAAATCAATGTTTAATTTTAGAAAAATTTTTCAGAAAAGTCATGAACTTATGCACCAACCTAATTCTTTCATTTTATCACTTTATTAAGAACACCAATACACCTACGCATTTATACAGTTATCTAATCAGCCAATTATGTGGCAGCAGTACAATGCATAAAAAACATGCAGACACAGGTCAACAAATTTGGGTCATGTTCACATCCTCCATCAGAATGGAGGAAAACATGATGGCAGTGATTTTTGACCATGGCATGTTGCCAGAAAGGATAGTTTGAGTATTGTTATAACTGCTGATCTCCCGGGATTTTCACACACAACAGTATCTAGAGTGTACTCAGAATGGTGCAATAAAGAAAAAACATCCAGTGAACAGTGGTTCTGCGGAGAGACATGCCTTGTTGATGAGGTTAACGGAAAATGACTAGTCTGGTTCGAGCTGGCAGAAACACTACAGTGACTCGGATACAGTAACAACTCTGTACAATTGTGGTAAACAGAAAAGCATCTTAGAGTACATAACATGTTGAACCTTGAAGCAGATGGACTACAACAGCAGAAGACCAGATCAGCCACATCAGCCAAGAATTGAAAGCTGAGACTGCAGTGGGCACAGGCTCACCAAAACTGGACAGTTGAAGACTGGAAAAATATAGCCTTGTGTGATGAATCTCAATTTCTGCTAAGGCACACAGATGGTAGGGTCAGAATTTGGCACCAACAGCATGAATTCATTGATACAACCTGCCTTGTGTCAACAGTCCAGGCCTGTGGAAGTAGTGAAATGGTGTGGGGGTTCTATTTTCTTAGAACACTTTGTCATCAAGCTGATCAGACCCCAGCTTGTGTCCAGATGGCTAGCTTGCTAATGTCACCATGGCTGTCCTCTCTTGAAGCACAGCCACGTTGAGGCTTATATGATATTATAAATGGCTCTTTGCTCCTTCACTCCCTTGATGCCCATTACGCACAGGGCTCTGGGCAAAGATAGGATGGCAAAGCCATGGCATCCAGCCTCTATTTGCATGCACCTTGTCCTCCAGCCAATCTGCTGTGAATCTCTGACCAGTCCCTCTTTCTTGCAAAGTTTCCTTTCAATGCCTCTTCTAACAGGCACTGTGAGCACCAGCAGGACAACCTGTATGCTGGACTAGGACAGAAGAACAACGTCTGGTCTCAAGGTGGTAGTTGCAATGTGACTATTTAAGTTCAGCTGCAGCTCAAGGGCTAACAGTGGTTGCCAGTCTATTGCAGAGTTCTGAATTCCTTTGGATGTTTTCACTGGGGAATGAGGTGACCATCTTTAATGAAGGTGACGGTGCTTTTGGCCTGCCAGATTCCTGTACTGATGGTTTCTGAAAAGCCTTTCAAGACCTGATCATACTCCTCAGTAGTGTTCCTCTAATCAGCTTTTCACAACTCAGACCATGTCACCGTCCTTTCAAGTGCATTGTCTAATGTTGTGACAATAATTTGCCCACAAATTATATTATTTTAATACTTTACCTACAAACTAAATGAATAGTTGTTCCTAGCCCTGTTGAAACAGCAGTATTTAACAGTCCAATTCTTGAACCCTGTAGTATAAGTGCAGGATAATATTGATATACAGTAGTATTGGGGCTAGTTAAATGGTGATTAAAAAGGGATGGTTAAATTGCTGCAGAACATAGTTTGCCCATCAATGATCTAGATGTTTGCCACAAAGGAAAATTAACATTACTCAGTGGTCATAGTAACAGTTTAGGCTACTGTTTTCATAATAATAATAATCATCATCATCATCATCATCATAATCAAAATAATCATAAGAAGAAGAAGTCTTAATAGCATAGCAAATGGATTATTATTATTATTATTATTATTATTATTATTATTATTATTATTATGAAAACAGCTTGTAGTTACACCATTGGTGCTTATTTACAGTAGCAGCCCTATGGGCAGCAGAATGATGTAAATTAGATGGAAAAATATCATAGTGTTATCAGACGTAACAGCCTAGCTAGAGCATTCCAACCAATCAGACTTCTTGGTCAGGCACTTTGTTGCCTGTTGACTGCGTGTTTATTGGGCCAAAAAAAATAGGCAAGATTGCCCTTTTTTGTATGCATGACTGCTGCTTTTCCACTTCCACCTGGTTTAAACAGTTGTACTTATTAGCATAGTATCATATTGCAAGCAGCACTGCAATGCCTCAAAAAACAGCAGCATTGCATTTGGATTTGGAGCTGTACTGTCCGTGCATTTAACTGCAGTGGATAAAGCTTGTCTCATCTCACCATTGTCCAACCACTCAGTCAATTCCCATGTCTTTTTTTCCCCAAGACAACACATGCACTCATAGAGAAATGGTACAGTTGGCACCCTAAACCATCTTTGGTTTGTCAGTCTTGATCTGAACATTTCTATTTCAAAGAGGTTTCCAAGTACAGCCCCTATAAAAAGCTGGAATCATTTCAAAAAGAGGCTGAAGGACCGCTGAGCAGCTGTATTGCTTAAAGTGCTGGTAAATGCACGGTAGATGCAGTTTATATCAAGAGGTTGTAAGAGTGGGTGAAGAAATCACTTCAGGCTTTGTGGCTGATTCATATGTGGGATGACCTTACGTCGCCTACTCCACACATTGTCCTGCCCAATTCAAACCGGCCAGATGAAATCATTCAAGAAAAGGCATTGAAAAAAAAAAATCTCTCAAGTGAAGAGCTCAGTTTAATTCTTTCACTGCAATTAATTCATCATGGACACGACTGATAATAGCAAGAATGGTAAGAATAGTATGAAAAATATGTAAGCAGGTGCTTTGATCTTTTTTTTAAAGATGCTTAGAAGTATAGCATAAATAATCTGGGTTCACCTGTGAACATAGTGCTATCTAAATGCCTGTGTTTATGAACATGAATATGCAGGTATGTATACAGTACATAGAGCGTGTAATATCTGTGTATAAGAAGAGTCTATAGACGCTGGTGTGGGTTCAGCGTCTTGGGCGTTAAATCATGCTTCTCTCCCCGTCTCTGTGTAGATACTCAGTCGTCTAATGTTGAGGGTCTGAAGAAGAGGATTGTTTTTCAAGTCACACTAAGTAATCACACAAAAATGCATGGAGGCTTTGAACAGAAAACAAAAGAATACATGATGAATATTTAAAAAAAAAAAAAAAAAAAACAGTGAAGCGCTCGCATGCAGCTCGGCAGTAGTGGCTAAAGCACAGAGCACAAAATTCAATAGAGCTTGCACGGCTTTGAGGGCTGTTTTCCTTTTTTTTTTTTTTTTTGTGACATTTATTATTGCTTTTAATTTCATCAAAAGTGTCCTTTGATGAAAAAGATTACTGCAGTTCTCAGCTTTTGGCACCAAGGAGATTTTCCTTGTATAGGAGTCAGAAGTTGTTAATATCCTTCTCCTGTTTTTCAGTGTGCAGTGTTTTTTGTCTGTCGCAGATAAAGTGGACGAAGTGCCTCCATCCCAGAAAAACACAAGGGACAATGGCTCAGCAGACATGAGAGTGGCCACCATTAAGCCTCGCCCCTCCAGCCGCTGCTTGGTAACACCTACTGATTTCAATGTAATTTCTGCATTTTATCGTGTTACCACTGTGCTTGAAAGTGTTTTAATCAAACTCTACTCCTTATTCATTGTATAGGCCACATAAACACAGTCACTGTAGATGAGTGAGAAAACCAAATGCTCGATTCACTATATAGGTCATACTGAATAAACAGATTTACAATTGCCTCACCAGCATCAGTCCACTCTGGATGTTTTTTTTAAACCACACATTATATTCATTGTACAGGTTATTTGGAGTGTTAAGCTGTAGAATTTACTCTGTTGGTGAGTCCGAATATACTGTATATATTTTGCACTTATGATACTAAAGGCTTATGTTTCTATTTTGCAGGCCATGTATGAACGGCAGGGTGTAGCTGTTGTTCCTCCCACCCTTCCTAGTGGCCCACAGGGGGCGTATTTAGGTGTACCAAAGGGAACAATGAAAAGACAAAAGTCAACTTGTAAGCAAGACACAATAACGTTTTATTATGTTTTACAAAATATTGTCGCATTATATTGATAGTGAAATTTTTACCGGAACTTAGCTTAACCGTTTGCTTTGTCATTGAGATTCAGCTGTAACATACAGTATTGTACATCATCACTTTCGGTGCACAGTTATAAGATCGTTTGTTCACAACTGTGTGCTAACTCAGCTTTTCAGATTGTTTCTTGTCTTCACTATGCTCAGATAAAAATGTAAATTTAAATTTAGGCACTTTTCCATGATAGGGTTAATCCTGGAGCATTTAAAGGTTGAGAATATTGATTCATGTTTTACATTTACATTAACGGCATTTAGCTGACGCTCTTATCCAGAGCGACGTACATCAGTGCTGAAGTAGTCCACATCTGTTTCTTAAACCTGTAAAGCTAAACTAAATCAACGTCTACTATTCAACCAAGTTATTGCACACTCAGTACACCTAAACAACCCCAGATAAACAATATCTAAACAACACCTGTCAAAGAAATGTCAGAAGTTAAGACTAAGTAAGGAAGGGATGGGGATGGGGGGGGGGTTGTTTATTTATTTATTTATTTATTTATTTTTATTGAGAAATAAGCAAGCAAAATGAGAGACATAGTTAGTCACCAAGGTGCTCCATGTTTTCTGCAAGAAATTCGCAAATCTGTGGCTTGCTGATATTAGAAGCTGTAGACGGCCACTTTATGAACTATATCCCATTCTTTATCCGACGCCACAGATTCTTTATCCGAAATCAAAAGCTCCTGTAGTTCTATTTTTACACTTGTTGATTGCTATTCCCAGTACAGATTACACTTTTTATCACACAACAGGTTCTGTCTTGCCGACTGAGACGTTCATTAAGTTATCGTTAAATTAAAATTAAAAAATTAAAATTAAATTAAAATTAAATTAAAATTAAATTAAAATTAATAATTATTTATTATACATAAAATAATTATGTAACTGGAAAGTGCATTTTAATAAATTATTTTCATTTTATTATTCATTGTCCTTCAAATGCCTCTCTGACCATATGGCTTAAGACAGGGAAGTATGCAACTGATGTCACTTCAGACCCACCAAAACCAATGCTCTAATAGATGCATGCACATGTATATTTTTGGACATGCCTCACAAAACACTGAAAGGCAATTGGGTTAAATAAAGTTTCACTTGCCCTTTTAGCCACCCAAAATTGTACTAGTAATCCTGTGCCTCATGAGCAGTGTTGTTAATTAACTAGTGCTGCTTGAACAGAATGGAAAGTCTGAATGGCCTAATTCAATATTAACTCAGGATCACTATGTGCCTTGAATGAAACTCAGAAGTGAAGTGAGACTCTATTTGTTGATTAAAGTTTTTGGGGTTTTTTGAAAGTTTTTTGAAAATTATTCTTTTAATAGTCAAATAACATCTTGTAGGTATTACGGAAGAGGAAAAGCAGTTCCTGACTCCTCCATTGCTAAAGTTCACGCGGAGCCTTTCAATGCCTGATACATCAGAAGACATTCCACCTCCACCTGTCATCTCCCCTCCATCACCCCCTTTTAGCCCCAGTGCCCCAAATAGCCGAGGCTATAGCAACAACCAGCCTGGCTTTATGCAATCCCAAGCAGGCAGAGGGTACGGAAATACAAACACCATCAACAGAGGTCGAGGTTTCCTGCGACAAAACTCAGAACAGTATGACACTTCAAACTCCATATCAAACCAGCACAATTCCCGAAATCGAAACAGGGCATCAGTCCCTGAGAACCCATATTCAGAAGTAGGAAACAAGGCACCTTATGTCCCAGCAAAGCCAGCACGCAGGAAAGGGATGTTAGTAAAGCAGCCAAATGTGGAAGATAGTCCTGAGAAGACCTGCTCCATTCCCATCCCCACCATCATTGTCAAAGAACCATCCACTAGCAGCAGTGGAAAAAGTAGCCAGGGAAGCAGCATGGAAATCGAGACAAGCACTCTGGATCATCCAGGCCAGCTGAGACCTGAGGATTCACTCAGTATAAGTAATCCCTTTGCTGCTGCCATTGCTGGGGCCGTAAGAGACCGGGAAAAGAGACTGGAAGCACATAGGAACTCCCCCGCATTTCTTTCCACAGATTTGGGGGATGAGGATTTACCAATGCCTACTCCAACTCCTCGTTTGCGCCAGTCAAAGTCCATTGATGAGGGAATGTTTGCAAATAATGAAGGGCTTCGGACACTCATGGCACCACCTGCTTCTCTGCTTACTGTTTCAAAGGGAGGTGGAGGTGAGAGTGAAGGAGGTGGAGGAAGTGGGGGTGGTAGTGGGGGAAATGTGACAGACTTTAACACCCCTGAACCTGTGATCGTACGTGAACCTCTGAACACAAGAACAAGGAACTGCCCTGATCTGGATAGTCCAGTCAGCCTTCCAGCAACAATTAAGACCTATAGCACCAATGGTGAAGGATACCTACACCCAGTTACTGGTAAAGCTCTTGAGCCCAATTCCCCATTAGCTTTGGCTCTGGCAGCCCGAGACAGAGCTATAAAAGACCAAGCACAGCCACCTCCACCTCCCCCAAAGGTGGAGCCTCACAAACCAGATATCAATCAACCCCTGTTTATTGATACTAAGCTTCGCTCAGGCATTGAGGCCAAATTTGCTGCCTCTGTTTGCACAGGCCGGTCCGGTCTTCGGAGGCAGATGACAGAGTCTAAATATGAAGCAGAAGGTACAAATGATAGCAAGCATGTAGAGGAAAAGAAGAACATGGTGATTGACATTGTAGATACATCACCACAGAAGCCAGCAGGATTGTTGATGGTGCACACTATGGACGGAATGAAGACGGAAGAAAATAATTTAAATGATGAAGGGAAAGAGGAAATGACACATCCACAGGACACAGAACTTAGAGACTCAGATTACAAACCTCCTTCAGCTCCCAACTCCCAGATACCTGCCCCATCCAGAACAAAAAGTATCACAGCAGGTGGATCAGTCGATGAGCCTATCAAACTACCTTTCCGAATTCCCCCACCACCACTGGCCTCCGTTGATATTGATGAGGAATTTGTGTTTGCTGAACCCTTACCACCTCCATTGGAGTTTGCCAACAGTATTGACATTCCTGAAGACCAGGTAGTAGAGATTCTTAAGCAGAGGAAAAACAGTATACAAGGGGGACATTTGCCTCCATACCACGCCCATGCTCCTCCACCCATTAACGCAGAACTGAAACGTCCTGGGATTTTAAACTGCATTCCCACATCCAGCTACCCTCCACCACCTTCTGAGAGCTTTGAGCCAATCACAGATTCTGGAATAGAAATGGATAGCCGAAGTAGCGGAGACCCCCACTTAGAGACCACCAGCACCATCTCTACCGTGTCCAGTATCTCAACACTGTCTTCAGAAGGCAGCGAGGCTTTGGACACCTGCACAGTCTATGCAGACGGGCAGGTCTTCCTGGTGGACCGACCCCCTGTGCCACCCAAGCCAAAAATGAAGCCCATCATCAACAAAAGCAATGCACTTTACAGGGACCCCTTGATTGAGGAGAGTCCTGAATGCTTCAATCAACCCCCACCTGCACCTCCTCCACCACAATCAGAGCCTCCCAAAACACCCACACAGAGAGCTTCTAAGCTTTGGAGGGAACCGCCTGAGCTCCGCAGCCCCCCCTCATCTAATCCGGATCCTAAGGCAAATGTTATTAGTGAGCTGAGCTCCATCCTTCAGCACATGAATAGGGAAAAATCCCCAAAACAGGGTGATTCCCTTGATTCTCCAACAGGACCCAGGAGCTTTACAAACAGGTGAGAGACAATCTAACTAAATTACATGCAATATATCAGACATTCTCAAAAAATCATGAAAAAATGATTTTTTTCTTAATTTACTTCAAAAAAGGAAAACATTAAAATATTCCATATTAATTACATGTAAAATCAGATATTTCAAGCATTTTTGGTCTTATTTGTGATGATTATGGCTTATAGCTCATGAAAATCAGAAATGAAGTATCTCATACTTATTAGAATGTTTCCTAAGATCAATCAAAAAAAGAATTTACAATACAAAAAAATACCCTACATCTAGAAAGTATGTTTATTCATACAGTCAGTACTTGGTTGGGGCTCCTTTACCAGGAAACACTGCATCAGTGTGGCGTGGCATGGAGGCAATCAGCTTGTGGCACCTCTGAGGTGTTACTGAAGCCCAGGTTAGTTCGATATCAGCCTTCAGCTCGTCTGTTTTTTGGATCAGGTGTTTCTCATCATCCTCTTGACAATAGGTTTTCTATCAAGAGAAGCACAGTAATACACCTAAGCAAAGTAATATCATGGTCAGGAAACCATTTGATAGTAGTTTTGGCACTGTGGACAGGTACTGTACCAAGTCCTGCTGGAAACAAGTTGTCAACAGATGGAAGCATGAAGTCCTCTAAAATGACCTTTTAGATGGCTGCACTGACTTTGGACTTGACAAAACACAGTGGACCAACACCAGCAGATGATTTTGATTGCAAAATTTACTTTCATCTGAAAAGAGAACATTGGACTACTGAGCAACAGTCCAGTTCGTTTTCTTCTTAGCCCAATGAGTCCAGTAAGACGCTTCTGACGTTGTCTCTGGCTTGATATTAAGTGGCTTGATATTAAGAATGCAGCAGTTGTAGTCACTTTCCTGAAGATGTCTGTGTGGGCTGGCTCTTGATGCACTGACATTATCTTCAGTTCACTCCTTGGACTGTGCACTGTAGACTGTGATTTTGCACATTTTCCCTTCCGGTCAACTTTGCATTAATATGATTTGATACAGCATATCTGCAAAGAGCCAGCATTTTCAGCACTGACCTTCTGTGGCTTGATTGTGGTTGCGTGTTATGAACTAGACCAAGAGATACACAATATTTATATTGTTTGATATTTGAGTAATACTTGAGTAACTTCAGTTCTATTCTAATAATCTAATAGTAATATTCTAATAATTTGAGATGGCACTATTTCTTTATTTACTTGCTGTAGGCCATAATTATCTAAATAAATAAAAATAAATATATATAAAATAAATAAAATACAAAAATGCTTACACATTCAGTTTACGTGTAATGAGTCTAGAATATATAAAATTTTCACTTTCTTAAATAACAGATGGGAAATATTGCTTTTTTTTTTTTTTTTTTTTCAAACATACTGTATGGCATATACAGTCACTGTCAACTTTATTAGGAACACCTGTACATATTGTAGCTATTTCATCAGCCAATCATGTGGCAGGTACAGGTAAAGAGCTGCAGTTTATGTTTACATCAAACATCAAAATGATCAGAGGACAATCTGATTAGAATGACCAGACTGGTCTGTGTGATCTCAGAACACACAACACATCAAACCTTGAGGTGGACGGGTTACAACAGCAAAAGACCAGATCAGATTGTGCTCCTGTCCGCCGAGATCAGTAATCTGAGTTTACACCAATACTGGATAGTTAGGAAATGGAAAAAGATCAGATGATTTCGTATCTTCAAATATATCTGTATAATTTGATGCGATCAGCAACTACATGACTGGCTGGTTGGATAATTTTATGAACGAGCAGGTGTACGTGTGCTCCTAATAAAGCAGATACTGGGTGTATACTGTACTATATACAGTAATGTGTTTACTGTCTGTGGTTCAGCACTATTGATAGTTGGAATAGTTTCATGCCATACTTGTAGAACGAATGACAAATTAATAATGCATCATTTGTTTATGTGCTGTGAGAGCTTTGTTTTTATATTGTTGTGATCAATTACAACAATAATTCTAGGCCTGATCAATTTTTTAAAAAATCCACTTGAAAAAATATTTTCAGATTTTCTCATCAAACAACTGAACTGTAACTGCCACTGAAAATAAGAATCTGTAAGCTATACTGAACTGGCACACTTGTGTAGACAATTTTCCTGCCTCACCTAGTCCATATTTTTATTTTTCCATTTCTCACACCTATGTAGGTAAGTCCTCATCCTCCTTTTCTTTATTGCACTCATTCGTGTGTTTTGAGATGAAACAGGATAACCATACGCCTTTAATGTGTGCAGTTACACATTGTGACTGCTCCCTCTAGTGGCTGTGTATGGACATTACAAACCTGTTTTAAAAGCTTTTGTTTTAGGTTGTGTGTGTATATATAAAATATATGTGTATTCAACTTGAGAAATAAGTAGGCTGTCTTGAAATAATCTGGAATCACAAAGCCTTAAGCCACATGTCCAGGTCAACTTCTATGGCACACACACAAACACACACACACCTACATCATATTGTTTCTGCCTAAGGTCTCCATCTGTCACACTTCTCTTTTTGTTACATGCTCCAGTTCTACGGGTTTGGAGCACACACACACACATGATGCACTTCATGAATGTCATTCCTATGGATGTATGAGCATAACTGCTGTGCCAAGGTCTTGATGACAAAGGGAAGGTTGGAGAGTGGCCTATAGCTGGACAGCTGACTGGGGTAGAGGTCAGGTTCTTAAATCAGGGGTATGATAACTTCTAATTTAAGGGATTTAGGTATATAGCCAAAATGAGTTAGGTATATAACTACTACTATAATAAATCAGTTTTGGTTAATCAAAGAATTCTACTGCCAGGCACATAAAATTTTGCACATAGTGTAGGAAAATGCAATACCAACATGCTTTTGAGAAGAAATGGGAGAACCCAAAGGAAGCCCACATGGACGTGGGAGAACATTCAAAACTACACAGACTACTACAAAACTATACACGGGATTTCAGGATCTAATTCTGGACCCTGTAGATGTGAGACATCTGAAAGGCCACCAGTCTATCGCAGGCCTAACATAGAGACAAACACCCATTTACACTCACATCATAGGGCCAATTTATAGTAGCCAGGTAACCTAATATGCATGTGTTTGTAGTGTTGGAGGAAACCCATACAGGCACAGGGAAGTCCATGCAGAAAGACCTCAGTCAGGCCCAGGGTTCAATCCCAGAACAGTCTTGCACCCAGGATTCCACATAACTTTTTTTATTTTAAGTTTTGTACACATTTTTTAATGCACCACATTCCAAGCAATTGAGGGTTCGGGGTCAGAACTGACAGTGTCGGTTAATACGGTATATAGTTAAATATATTGTTAATTGTGCGTGCACATGCAAGAGTGTGCATGTGTGTGTAATTATTCTTCACAGAATAATAAAAAATATGTCTAATGATCAGTAATTGTGGATTAACTCTCTCTCTCTCTCTCTCTCTCTCTCTCTCTCTCTCTCTCTCTCTCTCGTGTATTTCTCATTTCTCTCTATATATTGGTCTTTTCCCATCTCCACCTTTCCTCTGATTGTCTCTCTCCTTCTTTAGGGATTCTGCCATTCCCTCTGTCTCAGGTACCCAGCGCTCCACTGCTCTAACATTCACCACACCATCCACTCCTCCCTCCATCCTTCCTTCAGTCACCTCCCCTCCTGCATCGAGCCCCACCCCGTCCACACCAGGCCCCATTTCTTCTCCGGCACCAACTCCGCCTCTTTGCCCGTTTGGAAGCCGCTCAACATCTCCACTCTCACTCCTCCACTCGTCCTCATCGTCCTCGTCTTCATCCAACTCCAAGCCGTTTTCCAGCAAGCCCGTCCTGCTGTGGTCCAAGCACGATGTTGCTGACTGGCTGGAGAGCCTCAACATGGCCGAACACAGAGACGCCTTCATGGAGAACGAGATCGAGGGATCTCACCTGCCAAACCTGCAAAAAGACGACCTCATCGATTTGGGAGTGACGCGCGTTGGCCATCGCATGAACATCGAGAGGGCGCTTAAGCTGCTGATGGACAGATAAGCAAAGACGCGTGCACTTCTTCCCTTGCCTTCTGTCTCTCCATACACAAATGCTGAGCACGAAGTATTATCAGTAAGGACACTCTCGCTTACCACACGTCCTTCCCAAGCGTGCGAGCGAGTGAGTGTGAGTTTAAACAAAAATAACAAAAAACAACAAAAAAAAAAACTTCTGATTCATTTGGGACCACTTTGACTTTTTCAGATCGCCAGCTGAGCTGGAGGCTTTTTTCTATCTTTGCTAGAAAAAAAAATGTTTCATCACTATAAAAATGTCTGGCAGTTAACTTTATGGATGCAGCAAACACACACTGGAACAAAAATGACGTGTCAGATTGTCAGTTTATGTTCTTTCTTTTTCCTTTCTTCACTTCTGTGTGTATGTGTGAATGAGACCCAAGCCAAAAATGAGAGGACAGTCTGCCTACAGACTGCAGAGCCGTGTAAGTGCTAAAGAATATAAACATGACATAAATAGAAATATAACTCAGAAATTCTGTCCGAAATTCTAGCTTCCTAGTGTTAGGATTGTAGATCATTGCATCGATTATTTATTTATTTCCAAATATTACTTGGATAACAATTTGGTTAAAATCCTGTCAGGTTAGTTAGCTGGCTAACAAGATCCATGTGCATATATCAAAGCCAATGACTTTCTTCTTCCTGCTTCAAGACTTCCATGACACACTGATTTCTTCATATACAAGCTCAACAACACTGGTGGGCTGTGATCAGCCTTGAGAAACTGTCTCAGCTGGGCATGAGCCAATATAGTTTTAAGTATCACAATAATCAGGACAAATTTCATTATGGTTCATGATGCTATATACAGTTCCGGTCAGAAGTTTACATACAGTCATCATGGACGTGAATGTCAGCCAATATTGGGCTTTTTTTATTATTAATTTGAACTGTTATTTTTCTGGGGATAAAAATGATTGTACAACACACAATTTTTATTATTTTTTATTCATTTATTTATTTATTTGTATTTTTAATAGAAAAAACAAGTATTGGATGAACAGGTTTGAATTCATTTTGGATTTTGGGAAATCAACACAGGGTAAAAATTATACATACAGCACACCTAAAATTTGGTTAAATATTTGGCTTAGCAAGTTTCACCTTGACCAGATGCTTTTGGTCGCCATCAACAAGCTTCTGGCAGAATTCTGGTTGGATATTTGACCACTTTTCTTGGAATAATTGGTAGAGGTCAATTAAATCTGTGTGTCTCATGGCACGGACCTGACTTTTAAGCACAGTCCACATATTTTCGATTGGGTTGAGGTCAGGACTTGTTTTAAGCTTCGTGTTTGCCTGCTTTATCGATTCTACAATCAGCTTTGATGTTTGTTTGGGGTCATTGTCCTGATGGAACACCCAATTGTGTTCAAGCTTCAACCATCTGATGATTCGACCTTGAAGTTCTGAATTTTGGAGAAGAGACTTTTACTTGGATGGTAGCTGGCGATGTAAAACTCTCTTGACTGTACACAGCGTTCCAGCAGCTTCAAGTTCATGGCAGGCCTGTACCTTGATGGTTCCTGGGTTGTTCCTGACCATCCAAACCAATTTCCTCTCAGCTGAAGGTAATAGTTTGGGTCTTCTTCCAGACCTTTTCAAAGATGCCACCCCTCCCATTAACTTGTACTTGTAAAACAAAACCCTTTTTATGTTGTGCACCGAGGAGCTACCAGCTGTAGTCGGTCATGATCAGTAATAGGAAGCTATGAGGTCTTGACCTTGACAAACGAAAATACATTTTGGAACTTTGAGCATCACTGAATTAATAATCTAAAGGGGTGTGTGACCTGTATGTATACTTTTGACCCTGTGTTGAATTCTGAAAACCCAAAATGAATTCAAACTTGTGCACCGAATTCTTGCTTTTTATCTATTAAAGATATATGTTGTGCAATCATTCTTCCCCAGAAAAACAACAGATCACTTAAATAAAAATTCCAATATTGCCGTGACATTGTCCATGATGACAGTATGTAAACTTCTGACCACCACTGTGTGTACATATATATAAAACACAATGCTCCTTCAAAAAAGCAGTCTCAGAAGATATTTCTCCTCATGCTGCCTTTTGAACAGGACACTTCATTCCCAAACATGCTGCCTAACTCCTAAATGGAGCACAAAGTCATGATGATATTCCAGTGTTAATTTTGTCAACGAAAATGTTGACAATACGGTGACCTTTTATTTCAATAAGATGACTTTTTTTCATTACTAAATTGTAATAACAACGCAAATGAAAAAAACATTTGACTCAAAATGACTGTGAAATTTTAAAATTTATTACAACCTACAATACTTCTCCATGGAATTTTTTTTACAGACAGGAGAAATGTCCTTCAACAAAATATCCTTTTCCAATGAAAATCTAACCCCACATCACCCCAGCCCATGACTAAAACCTAACTACAAGTTTCAGTATGTGACTACGACTAATTCTAATTTTCAAATTCTTGTCAAAATTAACACTGTGATATTCTATGTGCTGAATATCGTGATAACGGACGTTGGCATATGCCCAATCAGAGCTATACACACACACACACACACACACACACACACACACACACAGAGAGACTCATAGATCTGTCATATCAGGACAGGATTACCAGTGTAGCAGCCCCTCCTCACTGTGTGCGTGTGTGTGTTTGTGGTTGTCCCTATTTTCCTTCTTGTCTTCCTTGTGACTGAAGGGTGGATTTATCCATTTATCAGCTCAGAACAACTCTTAATCAAAAGTGTGCCACTACTTATTTTTTTTCTCTCATTTCCAATCAGGCTATCGCAATATATTTCTAGGTTTGTAGCCAACTGCATTATTTATTTACATGTATGAGGTGTGAGATGATTCAACCTACCTGTTTTCCTTCCTCCGTCTTCACTTTCTCCATCTCTGTTTCTCCCGTTTCCTTTCTCTCAGTTTTCCTCTCATACCTCTCACTCAATGCCTCTGATTTTCTGCATTTATTCAGTTACACTCTAAGAAAAATGGCTCTTCATGGGATTCTTTGGATAATTCGGGGCTGTTAAGCAACCCTTTCTGATAGCAAACACTGGATTTCCAAGTAAAACTAAGGGTTTAAGGGCTCCTCCAAAAGTACAACCAAAGAACCTTTAAGGGTTCTACAGTATGTCTGACCATTTAAAGAGTGTAATTAATGAAGGTTGAACATAAAACATCGAGCTGTACAGCCATGCTGCCCTGGGGGTGCCCGATCTCGCCTGTTCTCAGAAGCTAAGCAGGGGCGGGCTTGGTTAGTACTTGGATGGGAGACATTCAGAGAAGGCCGGGTGCTGTACAAAGACCCAGCCACAAGGGGGTGCACACT
>JAOVYU010000038.1:8478893-8489595 GCA_025674565.1 Synodontis membranacea | reverse complement strand
GCACACTCTGGTGTATGCCTGCGTGCCGGTCCCAAGCCCGGATAAATGGGGAGGGTTGCGTCAGGAAGGGCATCTGGTGTAAAAACTCTAAAAAGATCCGCTGTGGCGACCCCTAGGTGGGAATAGCCGAAATGGGAAGGAGGAGAAATGTAAAACATCGAGCTAAAAGCATTATCTATTAGATCCAGTTGTGACAAAAACAAGAAACGGAAATATTTTCTAAATGTGTTTTTAAAAGCCGGCAAAAGCAAGCTTGGTTTGAACCAACACTGTGCCGATCCACAAAATGAAGTTATTTCATTAAATGATCCTATTTTATTATAATCAAATATGCCCTCGTGTCTTAAGATGTCTTAGTTGTATTGCATCCATTAGGTAGCGGCTTCTGTTCTGTTCTCATTCATGATATCTAAAACCTTCCAGTTTTACATGAGTGAGTAGACACTCATTCATATTGCTGTGTTTCTCCACCTTTTTTCTCTCCCATTTTTTTTTCTTTTCGTCATCACTCCTTCACTTTCTTTTCCCTTCTTATTCCAATTCCATCTTCTTTTCTTCCTTTCGTTCTCCAGCAGCTCCGTCTACCATCCTCAATGCAAGCCTATCCTGCCATAAAATCACTGCTCCACATTATACACAGATTATATTTTTCAACCTGTAACGTGACCTTGCCTGTAGAAAAGGCAAAGAATTATTTCGAAATGCATCATTGTTATTCTATACAATTGTATCTCTGATCATGAACAACATTATGAAGGAAATTTTCTGTGATTTTATATTTTGATACATTAAACAATGTTACCATGTTTACTATAAAACAAAATGGAAAAAAAATATATATATATATATATATATATATATATATATATAACTAGTGCAAAGGTTTAAACTTCCTACTGATAGTCAGTCTTCATATCACCGGTTATCGCCTAAACTCCTCTTACAGACACAGAGACAAGGAATGACAGGAATAAGAGGGAAGGAGAGGTTGAGAAATAGGGAAAGAGGAGATCACAGGGCGAGAGAAGGAAAATATATTACAGTATGCATTGGGGAGAAAAAAAGAGACAGGAAAACAGAAAAGACAGGTTAGATAAAGACTTGGAGAAAAAGAGTTAGAGAGGAAAAGAAAGTCTGGACAGGAGTGGAGTCAATGACATAGCCTTTATTTCTTTATTAAAAATGTTGCCTATTTATACACAGAACAAATGACAGTGTTGTTTTTTTTGTTTTTTTTTTTAGATCCATTTCTATTTTGATCCTAAACATTCCTTCACCTTTATTCCATCCCAGTAATATTTTAAAAGGTGTGTGTTTGTGTGTGAATTTTCAGATGGACTATGAGTGAATGATTTTAGAGTTCTACTATTATTATTATTATTATTATTATTATTATTATTATTATTATTATTATTTGTTGGGACTGGAAAGGAAACTTGCTGCCCAAGTCACGCTGCTTTGTGTCGACCCTTTTTAAATAGAGATTATTTTACAATAGAGTACGACAGCAAAAACTTAAAGCACAGTATTTTTAATGATTTCTATAGAAGTGTATGGAATTTTATAAAAGTTGCGGGACTGAAATGGTGCGGTTTGCCAAATTGTGTTTTAGAAATATTTAAATGAGATGAAGTATGTACATTTATCTGATTCCTTAAGAAGCAATATTTATATTTATGAATCTCCTTGGTTGTGAGTTTCAACAATACATCCTGAAATCTGTGACTGTAAGATCGAGAGATACATATTTTATGATTCTGGAGGTAAAGTAGTCTACATTACGAAAGTTGCGTTTCTGTAAAATATGTGTATACCTGACATGCTGTAAATGTATACACAGGCCACGTCTACACTCTCTATATAAAGCTATTTAGCAATGGAAAATGTGACACAACCTTCACTGAGTGGGAAAACGTAGATTCAAGTAGTAGTCGAATTAAACAAAACGCTGAACTTCACCGTCAGGCCTCACATCCCCAACATTCAGCTACTATTTTTTTTGAAATAGATAAGCCTTTTAGCCTCACTCTATTTTTGTGTGTTCATGTTCTTTACGTTGCTGTAATTTTGTGCAGATCCTCTTATTTAGAAAGTAACAAAATTATTATTAAAAGATCAAAAAAGATCAATTCCTGCGACTGCTTTTTTTTTTCTTTTTTTTTTTCCTGACCACAATATTTCATGTATGGAATCCAACACCGACGTTAAGAAATAAATCTAGCATTTATGACCTAATGTGAGTATTCACTGATTAAACACGTAGAGAATGATTTTGGAGAAGGGTATGCTTGCAGACTGGTGAGTGTTTGAGCCCATATTCGGTGCCCTCCACAATTATTGGCACCCCTTGTTACGTTCAGTAAAAATGTGTATAGCCTCATATTTGTACCCCAGTTAATGAGGAAGTCACGGATTACAGCTTGAAAGTTCCCACACAGTCCGATCGATTAACAAAATTTACAGTTTAAATGGGAAATATGCTTCACTTACATTGTGCTCATAGTAATTTCCAGCGGTGCCAATAATTGTGGGGTTTTTTGTGTGTTTTGAAATCACTTCTTGATGAGGGATTTATTTTTCTCTGAATACATTTATTTCAATTAAAGGTTGCATTTTTCTCATTTTGCCAGTGTGAAATGACGCTTCTTCACCAAAAGGTGGAATTTTTTTCCTAACCCTTTTTCCTAATCTTTACAAGGGGTGCCAATAATTGTGTGAACTGTATGAACTCTAATTTAGCCATGCTTGGCAGCAAGTTAGAGCAGAGCAGTGAGAATCGAATGTACAGTATATAAATGTGACTTGACGATTTAAAAAAAAAACACACACACATTCTCATCTGCAGTGATGCTTAAAAGTTTGTGAACCCTTTTGAATATTCTATATTTCTACATAAATATGATGTAAAACAACATCAGATATACACACAAGTTCTAAAAGAAGATAAAGAGAACCCAGTTAAATAAATGAGACAAAAATACTTGGTTATTTATTAATGGAGGAAAAAGATCCAGTAGTGCACATCTGTTAGAGGCAAAAGGAGGTGACACTTTGCTTCGTATCTGGTGTGACCCCATTATGATGCAATAACTTGCATTACCCAGGGTTTCTATGAGACTTTGTTGATCTTTGTTGGTTTACCACTCCTGGAGAGGGTAAATATGATCCTAAAATTCTTCTATCGGCGTGACTGAGGTTTAAACTCTTTACAGACGGCTTTGTACTAATGCACTTCCACAAATGTGTTGGGACAATCAGACTTTGATAGATGCATTTTTGAAGGCTAAAACATATGCTAAGGCATTATCATCCCACTGATAGAAAACACCCGACTCTAATTTCAGACTCTAATTAGACTCACATGTAATATTGGATTTTTCTCAATAAATAAATGATGTAAAATATGTCTGGGTTCCCTTAATCCACTTTTAGGACTTGTGTGAAAATATTATGTTATGTTGTATGTCATATTTTTGCAGAAATATAGAAAATTCTAAAGGGTTCACAAACTTTCAAGCATGCTCTGATGTAGATAAATGGTCCAAAGACTACAGGCAGCATCATGTTAGTCCTGACAGCTGTTTAATTCCTTTAACAGCCTGTTTCTTCTGTAATTACAAGTCAAGCGAGAATACCATATGTTGTTTTGGTCACAAATGAGATGTCATCACTTGTAATGTGTAAATGTAAACAGATGTCGCGTTACATATTTCATACCCCAGGCTGCCACCTACTTATAGCCAACCTGACCGTTTTTCAGATTCACCTACGTCTACGTCTCTTTGTGGGTTAGCGTAAACGACTATAGCTTTAGACTTTAGCTCTGCACAACAGGGATGTGATGGTGCTTCACAAAGCTAAAGCTCTTTTTTTTGTTGTTGTTGTTAATCTTTTTTTTTAACCTTTTACATTCTTTAACTAGGCTGAATAGAAAATGAAACACTGGTTAATTTAAACATGTAAATATGCATATAATATATACAGCGTGAGGAACGTTACACTCATACCACTAGGTGGATGAGGTTAACCACGTAGAATGTAGGGAACATGCACAGTGTTGTAGCAGCAGCAGCACAGAGTTCCTTGAGACCACCACCTTGAAATTCCTTGTAGAGTGATGTTACAGTAATGGCTGGGTGTCTACGCCGGCTATAAGCCAAGGTAGTGACATCCATCAGTGCATGGTCCACATAGCAGCATAGGGCACCTAGTGGGTTCCACATAGAAGGTTCTCCTGGTTCACCCTTATTGGAGGCTGTAGGGTCAATAGAGCTATTAAAAAATTATTAATATGGGCAGAAGCCCCAGATTCAGACACATCATCTCTCCAGAGTCATATCTCCACCAACATATGTGAAGAAAGCCCTGCTCCAAATCAACCTCACAAAGGTTCATAAAGAAAGCACCAAAGGGAGCACAAACAGGAAATGCCATATGCTACTATGGGCCTGGAGGTGCCTTTTAGACTGGTAGTAATAATCCTACCCTAAAGAGATGCCATCTTGATGGTATACAGGCTGTGCTAGGGGCTCTTGCAATCAGAAATGTTTTTGTGCATGGTGTTTCAGCCTGACCCCGATACAAACGACCTGGCTGAGGGTGCCAAATCAAATCTTACAGTTCATTTGGAAAGCAGATTTGTTTGCAGAGGAAGCC
Organism: Synodontis membranacea; assembly: GCA_025674565.1. Lineage (NCBI taxonomy): Eukaryota > Metazoa > Chordata > Actinopteri > Siluriformes > Mochokidae > Synodontis > Synodontis membranacea. The sequence continues at coordinate 8,484,939 of JAOVYU010000038.1, read as the reverse complement.
ACCGGAGTGCTTTGCGACTACTAGGGACAGCAACAGTGGGAATCAGATCATCTTGGGGCAACAAGCAGCCTCGGTCACCAAGATGTTAGATATCCTGTACTACAAAGGAAGAATCAACCTGTAAGGAAAGTGTACATGGTGATTATCTCTTATCAAATGGGCACTGCTTCCAAGTGGACTCATGTTAGCATAGCCTTGTACCAGCAGTATGTTAATACTTGGCCTACTTCGACTAGGACACATGCATTTCAGTCTGGGGGTGTGGGCTCCAGTCCAAGGCGGATAACCCATGTCTGGAATGCCCAAAGTTGTAACAGGCCTAAAGGGATTACTGATCTGCTATAATTAGTCCTAGAATCCTCAACAGATGCCATTACTGAACATGGTGGGATGAATGAATTTGAATGGCAAGCACAATAATCCACCCTTTAGGTTAAGAACGACTAGCAATCTTAATTAATTTTGCCTCATGAAACTGAAACAAGTAAACTGCCTTGATGTCTGCCCCACAAAGTAGACAAGACCTACAAGATGTCCACCATAAGTCTCAATGTGTGATCCTTCTACCTTACTTTAGTGTCAAGAAGATTGATCCGCTGTCGGCACTGGAAAATAAAACAAGGATGTAGTGTCCTCAAGGTGTCATGCCATATCCTGGCCCAGGTGCCCCACCACCACCAGGACTCAAACAGTTTCCTTACACATGGTTCAGCATTTGCAGATTGGAATGACTGTTCCATTGGTAAGGTGTTAGCAGTGAATTCTACATGCAATTCATTGGTGTAGGTTTTTACTTGAGTAACTCATATCTGTTCATTATGAATTCCCAAGAGCACCAGCAGTGCATATAGCCAAGCCTGGGGTCTGTCTGAATTGTCCCTAAAGGCATCTTTGCTTCGTGGAATAGCAAACCCTAACATAAGAGGTGCAACCCCGAGAAAGGGATGTGATGCGATGTTTTGGACTGTACTTCCCCCTTCACCCCTACCATACAGCCCATTTTTAGAGTGGGTGTCACAGCTAGCTGTCATAGATGATTGAGAGCCAAAACCAAAACCACACGTCTACAGTTGTTGAAACCAGAGTTGCAGCTGAACTGGCAGGTCTTCGCAATACTCTGATAAAGGGCAAGCCAGATGACCTGTAAGAAGGGCACTGTTAAAAATTACAAGCCTCAGAACCTGGATCACTTATATCTGTTTCCAATTTGCGGATTCTAACCTCTTGCTGTGTTTGTCGGTCATTGCTGGACCTGGGATTTTGTGACCATCAAGCTATTTAGGCTGATAGATTTGGGCCAGATTCAACTTCAAAACAAGGAGCTCCAAACTAACATGATCACCCATAAACTGCTTAGCTTGTGGTGGAAAAAACCCTCAAAAATTCTGATGATGGAACTGACAACAGGGAAACAGTCAAGCTGTTCATTACATAGATCTATTGCACATAAATGCAAAGACAGATTACAAGAAACAATTTTCAACAGTGTATTTCAACTATCCATTTTTTATTAATTGAAATTTCATTTCATAAAAAAAAAAAAAAAATACAGGCATGTAATGAGAGGTAAGCCAGCAAGATACAGATAAAAAATAACTGATCTGAGAAGGTCACTTTTATAAAACCCCAAACCCAAAAAATTAGCTGTTGTTACTTAGCCATAAATGCATCAATAATGAATTAAAATCCAACTGCACCAGAATGGGTCAGTTACACATCATCAAATAAGATCAAGCAATATATATATCAGCTCTGTTCCAAACACTGGAATTTATGCGTACTTATCTTTCAGAAGTCAGCTACACCCCAAACGCTAGAACCTGTTGCACCAAGATATCCAACTGGTCATTAATTATTCTGTTCGGGATTCAGTTCTAGTACACAGCCATTATTAGTCCAACTCCAGACCAAAAGTGCACTCAATCCAGCAGACCCGGACATAAAACCTTTCAACATTATGTTGGTCAGAGAAAAAACAAAATGCAGTGGTTCTACAAACCACAGATACATCGACAAGGACAAAAGACGAAAACAATGCATGCCCAAGACATACAGAGATCTTATCTACATGTCTCCTCCTGCTCTGATTCAATACATACTTAACAAAAAAAAATTGTTTTTTTCCCCTGCCATAACAGCTGGAAAGAACTGAACTTAACTGGTAACAGTTTGGTTGCCAGTAAGTTACAGTATATTTTAGTGTTATCCTTTTTGGTCACATTATACATTTATTTATTTTCCATTAATGTTGCCATCCAAGCATGTCAAGATAAGAAGCTACAGATTCACATAGTGCGAAAAGGATTTGCAGAGTGTCTCAGACTATGTAAAATGGCATCTACATGGGAAAAAAAAATAAAAAATACCAGTTAAAATGAATGTTTTTTCAGATTCCAATTTCAGGGTTATATTGGAAATCTACAGCTATTTTTATACTCTCAAAACAGAGAGATGAGAGGGCAGAGCTGAAACACCACAACATACAAGCTGCAGCTCGAAACCAGCATAACTACATATGCAAGCTGTAATGTGTGCAAATCCAAGTACAAACCCATGAGAAGTGTAAATAATCGCAATGATTTTATGATTTTGAATTGCATTAATGTACAAGTACTTTTGGCAGGAATTCAAATCCATACATTTGCCTCTCCACCAAAAAATGTACAGTTTCCAATACATGCACGTAAAGCATCAATTTTTGGTCGATCACACCAAGTCATCCACCAACCCTTCCAAAATACGCCACCTGTTAGAACTCATAACCTCTTAGCCTTCTAGCATTACACCTTCATGTACGCAATCAATAAAACCCAAAGCCAAGCTTTAATCTCAGTAAATGCTCTTGCTTACTGTATGTTGCACGTTGGTGCTGTCATGGACTACACTACTGTTAAATGTTAACAGGAATAAAGAGGAGTGGAAACGTGTGATGCTGAAAGATTTTGCTCAAGAATAGTGATACAGCAGGGCTTATTCTGGGGCAAAGAAAAGGGAAGGGATAAAGTAGGAAGAGAGGAGAAAGACCTGAGAATGCCTAAAGCATTGCAAAGGGGCGAAGGAAAATGAAGGGGAACAAATGGAAAGATGTGCAAAGGAGATCCCCTCTCCTCCAGGGAGTTGGGCAGGGCCGGTGGGCAGGGCTTACTGCCGGACTTCAACGTAATTGGCTGGGAAAAGTCCGTAAGCCCCCCTGCACACGCCCCTCCACCAGCCCTCGTCAATCATCTCAATGTTGGTGATGATGTCATCGGGGTCGAAGGAGATCTCGTCATCACCGGCTGCAAATAGTAAAAATAAATAAGTCAATAAACTGATAGATCAATTTCTATATGCACTTCATGCAGTAAAAAAAAAAAAAAAAAAAAATCACTCTGCACAATGTTCCCCTTGTGTCAAATGTAGTTAATCAGCCAAGATGTTTAAAGTGTTGAATATTTGAGTCCTTACACTGTGTTCATACAAGGCATTTTATGCATGTATCTGCAAATTTAGCTGCATTCGGTGAGTGATCATACCTTCCATATGTAGGTGATCATATACCACAAAGTGGCTTAAACACTGCATATGCATCAGAATAATAGCTGTTACCACTTGAGTGGACTGGAACTGATTATGTTCATCAAACGTTATCAAGCTTAGACCTATCGTTAAACTTGCCACGCGTACAGTACAATGCCAGTGTTTAGCTATTACAGTGCACCGGAAGCCAACAGAAAGAGCAGACTGCTTTAAACCTGCTTGAGTAACTAAGGCTACGTTCACACTGATATGTTGAAGTGACTTAGATTGGTTTTTTTCCTTAATGTGACCCAGATCTTATCCTTTTTAAGGCTGTGGCGCCTCACAAATCCTATGTTTTTAAATCAGATTTGAGTCAGTTTCATGTGTGGTCCTAAATGAGAACATTCAAATCAGTATTCATGTGAGTTTTTGCCTATTCACATGCACTGAGCACTTTGTTCTGCTGATGTGTGCTAACAATCAAGATGTGCTTCTTAGCAGTTGTGCTATATTTAAGGTTAAGATTTTAGGGTTAACTTTAAGCTTTAAGGGTTAGGTTAGCATTTTTCGTCAAAGAAAGGCAAAATGACCCCGGAGAAGAGCTACAGCTGACAGACTGCTTGCTGTCCTCCACAGCAAAATGCAAGGCATTTTAATACCAATCCAGATGACTCGTGCAAAAAAAACGTCAATGTGCGTCTGCTCATTACACTTAGACACAGGTCACTTGTAATTATGAATGTGAACCATCAAGATGTGAGCCAAAAAAAAAAAAAAAAAAAAGAACAATGTGGCTTGTAAAGTGAACTTAGCCTAAGAAACAAAATGCAAAAGTGACTAAAACAAAAGTGAAGAGCAGAGTAAAAAAAAATTTCTTATTTTAGACTAACGTACTTGTTATGACACTTATTATGAAGGAAAATTGTAATCTGAAAGCAATCTGTGTCTGTGTTATCCCTAGTAGGATCAGAACTGCCATGGTATGTTTCAATCACAGCAAAGTAATATAAAACCATGCTGCAAACACAAAATGCATCACAGTATCAGCTTTATAGATCAGCTACTTAAAACAGGGTTGCCCTAACTTTGGTAGAATTAATGACTTTTCCAAAACTTTTCCAGTACCTTAAGAAAATTTACCAAAACCGTGAGCGAACGAACAGGCGGTGGGGGGGGGCTGGGGGGGTGGTTGGATGTAAATGGGGGGTAAGCGGAGTTAACGTGGTGAGCGAGCGAGTGGTCGAGGCAAAGCGCAGTTAGTGCATTGCGGAGCGAAGCGGGAAAACGAAAATAAATTTCCAAAACTTTTCCAGGGCCTTTTCCTCTCTGTCCAAGAATTCCAAAACTTTTCCAGGGCCTGGAAAAATGTTTTCTAAATTCCAAAACTTTTCCAGGTTTTCCATGACCGCAGCAACCCTGTTAAAATATATTTATATATACACAGATAATCCAAAATCAGCCAAGGTCATTTCAGTATAATCTGAAATTGAGAATAAATGTAACATTAATTTAACATGTAATATTTGGGATGGCCAGTATTTACTGTATTTATGTAAAAAAACAAACAAAAAAAAAAAAAAAACGGTTGCCTGTTTCAGGATGGTTCTGAAAATGAAGTTCATTCTGCAGTATCTTGGCAAAACAGCATCAAGGCTGCAATTTTACGTTTCTAGTTTTACTTTTCTTTTTTTTTTTTCCTGAAAAAGCTTTATTGGAGGGGGGGGAGCAGCAATTTACAATACTTGAGGTTTCAGTCTTGGTATCAGAAATGTAGTAGTATTATAACACAAATTCAAAAAATGAGATTCTGTAGCTTGCGGACGAGACCTGTGTGACTGTAAAGTTAGAGACGGGCATTAGCTGTTACTTTTGTAGCTCCTGGGAAAAACTATAGAAGCAAACGTCAGATATGAAACGTGTCATGGACGATCGACTACATTTGGGGTAAAAAGGCATTGTGTATGTCTGATGCAACATCTGCAGAAAAATATTATTTTTATGGGTGGACCAAAGGTTGTTTTTACTCACTAGCTTGATAATCATACAGAGCCACGGCAGTCACTCCCAGGTCCTCACCGTAATCATACGACTGAGTGTCTAGACATACAAACACAAAGACACACAATCAGAGAATCCTGGCACACACCTACACACACTGCAAACCAAAAGTTGACTGAAGGCCAAAAACATAAACATTACAAACTACAGCAAGTAAAATACAGTTTAACACACACACACACACACACACACACACACACACACACACACACACACACACACACACACAGAGACAGACAGACAGAAATAAACTTCTGATGTGTCTCTTTCTGATGGATCACGAGTCTCTCTCCATGTTGTTGGGGTTTGCGGACATTTTACCTGCAGCCTGGTACTGCTCATCTTGATCTGGGATCAGGTACAGCTCCTCCTTCTCTGCGCTCGGCTCTACCTCATACACGTGCTCCTCAGGCTCCTCAGGCTCCTCCGTTTTCGTGTGTGAATCAGGAACCTGATACTGGGTGAAAATGGAGCAAACACACATCAA
>JAOVYU010000038.1:8459142-8469291 GCA_025674565.1 Synodontis membranacea | reverse complement strand
AGGGGGAATGCACCAGTAGTCTCAGATATACTTTGTGCCATTTTATAAATTAACTGGCTGATACGTTTTTCTGAGCATCTCGGAGAATATGACACAATTCTTCTTTTTGGAGACATTTACACTGTTGCACTTGCTTCTGTTTGTTTGCAGGTGAACCGTGACAGCCTTTATGATGTTTTTTTAATTCCAAAAACTAGTCTGGTATGTAATATTACTTTCTTTATTGACAAACAAATACATTATTTATTTATTTATTTTTTACAGTCTCAATAACACAGATGTCATAAAAAATAAATTTTAAAAAACGATTTTAAAAAAAATAAAACACCTAAGACTTTTCACAGGCCTGTATTATCTAAGCATACATTAACATTTTATTAAAAATATTTCACATTCCATTACGCACAAACAAGATATAATAAATGAACTGGCAAATCAAACAGTTTTTTTTAATATGGTGTCCTCCTGACTTTATTAAAATATTACTGGACATCAATAAATCGCAATAAACTGAACATGTTTAATTATCGAATTGAGAAGTAAATTTGTACCTGGTCCACGCGGTCACTCTGAACTCCAAATTTACCCCCGAAGCCTTTAGATGTGTCTGTCTGGGAGCAGTGCTTCGACAGTTTACTCTGATACTCGTGACCTACAGCCGACTGCAAACACATACAAGACATGAAGGTGAATCGTTGAGTGAAATTATGGGCCAGACATTTCCCAGAATTAACGTGGCAGTTTTTGTTGCATCCAGTGAACGAGCTGATTTTACAAAATTAGCACCTAGGGTTATGTACTTATGCATTATTATTTAGGGTTATGCATCATGTGTTTAAACTCTGTATTTAGAAAAGATTACAGAGGCTCTGCAGGATTTTTGTCCTTTGTTAAAAGAGCTACAGTATAATGATGAACTCCGCCCAAGCAGTTCATTTTTTTTTTACCCTAATATCTTAATGAGCTGAGGGACAGGTGTTAAGTAGGAGTCAATATCCACTTAAACTCATAGCATTTTTTGCTACGCATATCTAACAACCATGATAAGAAACCCACACTGCTGTAGTCTGGCTCAGTGCCCCGCCCACAGCGTTACTGGATTGCCAGAAATTTGGAAGATGCATCGAGTCATGCACCACCCATTGCACTATTAGTCTGGTAGAAATGTGGACCACAGGTCGAATAAATCCAATCAAACATTCTTTTTTGGTGTTTGTGAGAAATGCGGGAATGAAGCAGCACCTGCTCTCACTTCCACATTCAGAAGGAAGGCTTGGGTTGAACACCGTTTGCAAAAAACCCACTTCGCTCAGTCATGTGGTTTCACTCACTCACGGACACACCTAGAGATGACGACCGTCTTCAGGATATTTTTCATACATAGCATACTTTTTTTTGTAATGTATGTAATAATGTAAACAAATACTTTCATAATATAAGAAAATGCTAAGTTAATAATGTTCTAAAATTGAACATTATGTTCATTTAATGGAAGAATGTAAAAGTGTAATTCTTGCACATTTACAGTAAATGAATATCGGCCACAAACATCGGTTACTGTTAAGTCATGACCAGTCTCGGTGCAGGAAAAAAACGTGGAAGTGCTAGTGTTCAGGTGCTCTCTGTGCCTTGTAAATCCGTGTGACTGAAAATGAAACTTTTTTTTTGCAGTTAATGGAATTGCATTAATGTGACAGTTCCTTTTTTGACACAGGCCACCACCGATACTCTAATTATTACCCCACATTTATTTAAAAACCCAACCGAGGCTGGGATTTGAACTTAGAACAGTTATGTGACGTAAATAGGAATGATTCCTTTCACAGTCTCCTAATGACCAAATATTAACCCATTAAATTTATGGTAAATTACAATTTATATTTAACACAGGGGTCATAAGTAGGTAGGTAGATACAGAGCAACTACAGATTAAATGTGCACAGATTAAAAAGCAATACCCTAAAGAGAACCTACTGAAGAGTAGTCGCAAAGTCATAAGCCCTGCTTTACCTTTACAACACCACCGGTATGAATCGCCTCATGTCTGAATACGTGTGGGCATCAGAGACACACTGCCTCATCTGCTGTCTGGACTGCAAACACTCAGGCCAAACGTAAACACAGTGATTTACAGGATATCCAGCGCAGTACATCACTCATTGTATTCAATCGCCGTTAAAATGAGCCAAGACCCTGCTGATGTAACATGCTTCATAGAGAGAGGAAGAGAAAAAGCTCACATCAGCAGCCATTTCCAGCCAAACCAGTCAGACAATGCTGTACATTAGCGGGGTGGATGACATACCAGTGACACCATGGTGTTACAGAAATACGGGATTGCTTTCCCAGTGGAGGGGACAACGAACACATGTGGTGCCTGTTCATATGTGGCCAAAATAAGAGACCTCTGCCTTTAGGCTGCCTTGCGAACGAGACAAACATTTCTCTGCAGTTCAAATCCTGCCAACTTAGGCAGCCTCCATCCAAATGGAAGAAGGAGTAGCGGCATTTTTAACGTTTCAGACAGCACGCACTTGCATGAAACACAAAACCTCATTCAATTCCATTTCAATCCACAATTCATTTCAATCCGCACTGGGTTCGTCAGATGCACGTCAAACCCAAGCTCCCGCGTTTCGCCGCACAAGCAAAGTGTAACCGTCCCAGAAATCTGCCGAAATCACAAAAGCACACTTTCTATACATTGCACACTTTGTTCAAAATCATATTCTACCTGCAGATGCAGAGCAAAGTGTTTGCAAACTTTGATGATATTATGCTTTTATAATCAACTGGGAGTTCTCCTTTGAATTCTTTTCTTCTTTTTGGATTCTACATCCAGTCTGTCATATCAGTGCCTTCTTCTGTAGCTATGCACCGACTATACTGGAGTCGCCTTCACCCTACCTGTTTTATTATCAATTATACAACAGTTAGTTCTAATTTGATTGGAGTGTTTCCTAAGAGTGCGCATATATTTGTTATAACATCACTGGGACGTTTCGCTGTGTGTATCACTTTGTTCGTCTTGGTTCGCCGTGTAAAACTCCACTTCCTAGTTTAAACTGGTTACTACGGTAGAGTTATCAGCGGATATGGCAAACGATACTTTTCAGGAATAGAACTTTTTGCTGCTTGGATGGTATCCTCTGGGTAAAAGCTGATGAGCTCCTCACAACAGGGTGAGGAAAAAATAAGACAGAAAAAAGAAGTGAAAGACAGTACTTGTGAAAAAAGGTAGTGAAATTACACTCGCGGCTCTCACCTTGTCCATTCGGTCCTCCTGAACACCAAACTTCCCCCCATAACCATGCGAGGCTTTGGGCATGGTCTCCAGCTCGCGTTGTTTCAGATCACTGTGCTCACATGTCACCGTCTCACGCAGCTCATGGATACTGATTGAGCAGGAGAAACACACTGAATATACAACATTCTTCACTAAATGAACATCATATCATTCAGGCTCCAAGCTGCAGCAGCTGGATATGAACTTCTCTTATACGGCTCTGAACTTTAACTGACTGGGCTGCACGTGTTAACACCTAACACACATCTGGTTTTCAGTTTTCTTTGTCATATGCAAGTTAGCACTGGGTCAACATTACAATAAATTGTGTTTAACGAGAAAAGACAAGTCTCTCAGCAATAAAGAAACATACTGTAACAACATAAAGTTAAAATTGTTAAAATATGTTTTAAATATAAAAGAAATCTTAAGCAATATAAATTTCAATTTCCAGGACAGAAGAAAAATAAAAATAAAAAATAAAAAATAGAAATGTAATGTGTCATCTGTGTTAATGCCCGATACCTGATAATGACTCAATTATGATAATGATAAAAGGCAGTTTCACTCGACAGTGTACAACTTACAAAAGAACCAGTGGTCTATGGACAATGACATGGCCAGGAATCAGGTGTCCTTACATTTAAAATGTACCTGATTTTGACGGAGGGGAAATACTCTAAGCAAAGCCTGAAGGCTTACGTAAGCCTTGACTCTATTAATTGTTTGTATTTTATTACAACTTTAATGGCAACTTAATGGTTTAAAGGGTTTCAACAAATTGCTGAACAGCTCAGATTTCTTGTTGAATCTATTTCTACAGTCAGTCGCACAACAGCTCTTTCCCATTTTCAGATGTGTTTTCTTGTGGTTTTGCGGCATTCAGGCAGAATGCCAAAGCCACTCAGTAAATTTGTCTTATCCACTTAACCCCAGTGAGTTCTGCCTACTATGCCACTTAACCGCAGTAACTGCATTGCCGTCTGTCTACTGTGGGGGGCAGCTGGCGGCCTAATGGTTAGGGAAGCGCACTTATAATCGAAAGATTGCAGGTTTGAATCCCCGATCAGCAAGGCATCACTGAGGTACACTGAGCAAGGTGCCGCCCCCAAGCACTGCGCCCCGTGCACTGAAATAGCTGTGGTATGTTAATGACAATTAATCACTTTCACTTCACTTCACGCTCCCAAACACAACTATTTAAATAGGACAAAAAAAGAAAACAAGCTGAATCTCATGGCCTGGCCACCACAGTCACCTGACCTGAACCTGCAAGAGCTAGTTTGGGATGAACTGGACAGAAAGGTCAAGGTGAAGCAGCAATCTAGTGCATCACACCAGGAGTGTAGGAATGAAATTACTGAACAAGAATTTAATGTAAATTGTAGAAAGAATGCCTTGAATTTGCTCCTATTGTTAGAACTGCTGGAGGAGGTGATTTTGATGAATCAAACATATGACCAATTTTCTTGCTAATAAAGCTACTCAAACAGTGAACATGAATTTCTAATTTGTTAGCAAAGAATACTGAGTGGTTAGAATTACATTTTTTTTTTTTTTTGGCAAGAATGAAGTACAATACTGTAATTTTTTTTTTTTTTTTGATGCAAAAAAAAATTCAATTAAATCACAACATAACCTGTAACACAAACTTTAGGGGAATAAAAATGAAAACTGTTTGATAATAACCCTGACTCACTTGATGTGTTCCTGATGCCCGGAACCCGTCACTGTTTTTGCTCCCCATCGCTGCTCTTTCTCAGACACATCATTCTGCATAAAAAAAAGAAAAAAAAAAAAAAAAGATGAGTCTGAAGGAAAGAAGAACTAGAAACATAGAAAGAACGTCAATATAATTTATATGTACTCAAATACAATTTACTTCTACAGTAATCTTCCCATGTGTTGAAATATATACACACACTTGAAACGAACAGCTTTAGAAAAAAGGAAAGGCTGAACACATAAATTAGCTTTATCGTTTAGTGTTAGTGATTAGCCACATCATTACATGCTTTTCATCTTTGGCAGTGGCTTTTCTCTTCTTTCAGACTGAGAGTCCAGTGTTACACACAGTCTAAACAGAAACGCACGCTGTTCAGTGCCGCAGGCTTGCTACTGGCGATTCTGGCACTGTACGCCACATTTATCTGCAGCCGCACAATGCAGCATTTGACGATAATTACTTCCACATTCGCTTTTGCAATAATGTTATCGCAGAGCTAAAAACGGTGACGACAGCCATCTTGAAGCCAGAAGCGGTTTCTTCCTCAGCACATGGTTTGGAGTCACTCCGATAGCGTTCAGAAAGTAACAGCTCATTCAGATGGTTATATAGTGTAGTGCTCATTTTAAATACGGATTTATTCTTTTGTGTTATGAAGCTGTTTAAGTGAGTGTGTGACGATTCAGGTTTAAAACCTGGAGGCTATTAATGGCTCTTTTACTTGATAGCTACATTAGTCTCAGAGCTCCAGGGCAAAACTAAAGAAGCAAACTTCACACTCCCAAACATGTCTTCACTGGTTTTCCACATGTGAGATAAAAGAGACACTGCATGCATTTTTGAGTCTTGCTTGTATCCACTGATCATCCATAAATGCGTGTGTGTGTGTGCATGCGAGTGGGGGGGGGGGGCCCTATAGGTGTTTTGCCCCGGGACCTTGTATGCAGTTGTTCCACCACTGATGATGCCCATACACAACCAAGTCAAACTCAACTCCAATGGCTTCTGCTCACAACAGGTTCATACCGGGATCAGACTACATAAATTCAGCCTGATTTGGCCAACAGATTTTGAGCGTTGGGCCGGAATATAAATGTCAGGAACAACAAACAGGTCTTGAAGTGCAACATTATTGAAGAATGGCCAGGTGGCCCCACGACACCCAGGAGACATGTCCAGTGTGGAAATTTGTTTTGTATATTCTCGTCTAGTTTGGCAACTCTGACAACGTGTGTTCTGTATCCATGACTGACAAGTTCTTGCCCCTCCTCCCCCCTCCTCCCCGACAACACACAAGGACAATTGGTCAGGGTCAAGCTTGTAGTGTTGCCAGTCTCCTGGCCAAGATACGGTAGGAATTTATGCCAGCAAATATCTGACATGTACTGTAATCCCATGGTGTGGAAATCTCCAGGAGTTTCAGGGCTGATATCCAGTGCTCCTAATTTGATCACATGTTGGAGAGTCATGAAAGACAGTGTTGGTGTAAAAAAAATAATAATAAAATTAATAATAATTAATCAAAAAAAGGCTTCGGAATAAACTACTTATTAAAAACATAACATCTGCGATTCAAGTTAGTTCCTGTTATCACATTTAAGGGCTACAAAAATTCATTTCTTCACCAGCCTTGCTTTTCTCACCTTTTCTCTTTCTTGACATCGCTCCCACAAAGCCAGGAAGACTCTCCGGTCTTAAATAACTGGAGACTAGGGTTTTTCTTCATCTATTTCTTTTTAGATTTCGTGGCACGTTTGCCATAAATCCCATGAATGAGCCATTACTGCAGAATGAGCTTGCACTACGGTCAGAACTACTGTTCATGAAAATGAACCAATCTGGACTAAATAAATCGGAATTGAGAATTCAACAGTGTTATGTATACGTCGATTTTCTCCCTCCCGTCATAGTGATTTGATTGTGCGAGCAGTCACAATATTGTTATCTATCAAACCACTTCTTCTCTTGCAGCTTTGGAGGCACTGCCCCAAGACCAACTTTATACAGAATACTATACTTTTGAAAAGACGCAATCGTTATCTCGTTCTCCTTTTGTTCTCATTATGTTTGTCCACATCCAAATGCATGGAGTTTTGGGACTGGGGAGCATTTCCTCAGAGAGTCACCGATTTAAACATAAGACACTTCAGGACAAGTAGCCCAACACGTACTGTACGTGCTTTTCATCCATCCCTTGTTCTCCAACTGGCAGCAATGCATTTAAGGCCCCGTTCATATGAATGGAGTTTTGGAATCAAAAGTTTTTCTGCTCGGTCATGATTCATAACACAGCCACCTAACTTCATTCAATGCTCTGACCCTCTCACCCAACACACACACACACACACATCCGAACGATTCTCGGTAAATGACTTCTATATGCTTGTAAAATTAATGACCGAATCCCATCTGTTGTTGTCCATCAGCCCCCTCTACCCTGTCCATAAGAGGAAACACACCACCACATATTAGTGAACAATTCTCTTCACCGTAGCGGCACTGACAGATGTATTACTAGTTATTGTTTCTATAGCAGCATCTCATTCATCATTAACTCATTCATGCCAATATTGAGAATAATAACATACAGAGTACCATGATAACAGTTGCTTCTATGACTCAGGGGACAATGTTTTGAAGCGCTCGGTAACCAAGTCTTTAGGACAGACAAGTTTGTGCTCTCTGGTTTCTCAGAAGACAGAGAGAGAAAAAAGAGAAGCTGGGGTAGGAACGACTGTTTATAGCTGCTTTAGTAAAAGTGATAACGGGAACCAACTCCTTTGGCAGACCCTCCACGGCAACACTATCAATAGATAAAAAGAACTACGTATAGTTCTTCAGATAAAAAGCATATACAATCATTGGCAAATTGCTATGGCAGAAGAGAAATGAAGCAGATTGTGTTGGGAAAATAAAGAACTCTGGGGCACTAACGGTTAAAAAAAAAAAAAAAAAAGTCATCTTTCTTCACCTCAAAGTCGGGATCCGTCTCCCAGTCGTCAGGACCGTCGTCAACGGTAACAGAGACGGAACGGCCAGCTGCTGCTTTCCACATCTGAAACACAAACACACAATCACTGTAGATTATATATTCTTTCGGAATTTGCATAAGCTTACACCTTAACGCACCTTAATTACGATCTTAAGAAGACTTAAAACACATGCGTTGTCAAGTTTGTCACCAGCCGACCAAACCAACAAAAAAAAAAAAAAAAAAAAAAAAGCAATCACCTGCATGTAATATGATAACACAAAAGATCAACTCATAACGCTTGATCAACAACTTCCTGTGATTCTTTGTCTCTAACTGGTGAATTCAGGTGTTTCTGGGAAGGTCCAGCGCAAGACGTGACAATTCATAAACCGCAGAGCACGTGAAGTGTTTTAAAGCTGGGTTTGGTTGTAAAATGGGGCCACTCGCAACAACATCTGGCTAAAGCGTGTCTTCAGAAGTGGTTCGATTGTTCAGATGGAAAATGTTTTCTGCTTGTCATTACACCTTCTTTCTTTCTTTTTTTTTTTTTTTTAAAGGTAGATAACTCGTATCCTGATCCATAAGACACATTAAAAGAAGGCCATGATTCTAAATTACAAAAAACAATCCGACAATAAAAAAAAAAAAAAAACTGGATTTTTTTTTTTTTTTCAGAGCGTGAGGACATATTCGCTGACTTTGACCAAAAAAAGCATATTAGATTAGACTCCTTGACTGTGCTTTAAAGAAATGAAAACACTTTGGTGGGAAAAGGAATGACCTGGATGCATTTTCTTCCTTGGCGCAATCACTCCACGTTTACTGCTTTCTTTGATCTGAACACAATCTCAGTAGCATCCGTCCATAATAAACCGAGATGCATAATAATAATAATAATAATATTATTATTATTTGTTAATAATAACAACAACGTCAGAATGGGAATACATTTCCTTCCTGTTGTTTGCATATATGATTATATGAAAATGCAAAAAAAAATTATTAAACTGTTGATCCTATTCTTTAGTCAGAGCAGAATTTCGGTCACATGATGCTCATTTTTAGATAAAAAAAAAAAAAAGGACATTAAAAAGCCTCCTGCTGATCTTTATTCTGCTTCATGTATCACACATGCTTTATCTCTGGGCAAAAACACGTGGGCTCCTGCTGAACGGTCACTGTATCTGCTATATAGTCTCCATGATACCAATATTACAAATCCCAAATATCACTGTGTGAGTGTGTGTGTGTGTGTGTGTGTGTGTGTGTGTATGGGTGTGTGTGTGTGTTTATCTGTAAAAAGTAAAAGATGTCTGGAAGCAAGTGGCTACATTCATACTCCTTATAAAAAGCCACTTCTTTAATAAAAAAAAAAAAAAAAAAAGAAAGAAAGATCAGTACTCAAGCTGAAACACGGTGTTTTGGTGAATTTCTTCCTCTTTACACTTTTGAACCATAAACCACACCCAAGAGTGAACACTGCACAGGAGTGTATAAGGCCTGCAGCAAACTGTTATTTCACCCCAACACGATAATAAACTAGATTCTTCTGCCTTGTTTTGCCTTTATTATTTTTATTTTTATTATTATTATTACTCTTTCTGCACACAAAAAAAAATCCATGAATGTGCATTTAAAATCTCTATTTGAATTTATTATTATTTAATTTCTTTCTTTTCTTTTTTTAAAGGGAGGCCAGATGTGGATTTTGAACTATTCGTCAACCTGGACAAAAAAAATAATATTTCATCTTTTTTTTTATTTATTATTATTATTATTTAATTTTTTTTTTAAAGGGAGGCCAGATGTGGATTTTGAACTAGTCTTCAACCTGGACAGATAATATTTCATCTTTTTTTTATTATTTTAAATGTCATATTTAAAAGACACTGTTAGTTTGCAATACTTGAGCCATTTGTAATAAAAGTAAGAGCACTCCATAGAGGAGCCTTCAGATGATTCATCAACCTCAGCAACATACTGCTTTATCATCACTATTAAAACTCATTACACTTAAACACAGGGCTTCTTTTCTTTTCTTTTCCTTATTAATCCATGTAAAGAGGTAAAGGAATGAAAGCTCTCTCTCTCTCTCTCTCTCTCTCTCTCTCTCTCTCTCACACACACACACACTGCTTTACTGTAAGAGCTATTTCCTGCTCT
>JAOVYU010000038.1:8420420-8436731 GCA_025674565.1 Synodontis membranacea | reverse complement strand
GGGGGGGTGGGGGGGGGGGGGGGGGGGGGGGGGGGTTGCTATAAAGTAAAACAGCTGAATGAACATCCTCTAAGAGTAGTGATTCCATGTTTTTTTCCACCAGGGGCTGTATTGAAGCATCAAATACAGAAAATATACTAATAAAAGCAGAGCCTGAATTACACTGCACAATATAGACAAAATATTTCAGTCTGAAATACTAAACGCATACGGTTCACATCATACGGTTACAGTGAATTTGTGTTAATATAATGCATCATCGACGAATTCCTCTGAATGGGGAAAAGACAAAAGGATTACACTTCGTTTAACGGCATTCATAGTTTTTGAGTGAATTTAAGCTTGCTTTCCTTATAGGCATAGTGCTTTTATATCTCCACTTTCAGACATGAAGCCTAATTCCACAAATACAGCAAGCCAGCTACTGCCATCTGTATGACTGACTAGCATCAATCTGATCAAAGGAAGGAAACCCCCCCCCCCCCCAAAAGGTCAGAGTTATGAAATACCAGCTGTAAGCTCCAGATGGCCTCATTCCTCCTTTGCACCATTAACACACATCTAAAAATATATGCAACAAATCCAGACTTGAAACCCTGATATTTTTACATGCACGTCCCAGTGTGTTCAGGTTAGTAAACGAGCAGGCAGCTGAAAGAAGTCATGACCGGCATGCAATTCATGCTTACAACACTGCTAAAACTCAGAAGGCAAAAGGAGGTGAAGCGAAAGCAAAATAAAGCCACTTACCCTGTTTTTGGACTAAAAAAAAAACAAAAAGATGGAATAAGAAAAAATGGGAAAACAAAAATGAGCCAACTAAAGCGTGACGTGAAGGCAAATCAGACTTGGCGAACCACACACAAATGAGCAAAAACAGCTACTGTGTGAGAGTAAAAATGCTTTAAAAATACCAATAAAATGAAAATGAGAAGAAAAAAAAAAAAAAACAGTGAAGCTGAAAGCACTTGAATTAAAATGGAATAACGGAACATAATAAACAATGACAGGTGTGACGAAATCCGAATCTTTCTCAGTACAGTGAGCTAATTAATACATTTCTTGTGCTTTATTTTACTACACTGTCACTGGATATAATAAAAGAATATATTCCTGAGTTCACCTGCTAAAGAAATACTTTCATGTGTACATATTTTAGACTGCTATTAAAACAAAGAAAACAATGTAAGTAGTGTAAAAAAAAAAAAAAAAAAGCAAAACTGGGATTTTCTTGTCACTGCTTGTTTTTTTGGTAGTTATTTCTGGTTGCCAAAAATGTAGAGAACGTACTTCTTCTGCATCTTCCTGTTCTTTTCACCAGGGCCTCCGAGCTTGCCCAGACCCACTGAATCCTGGGAAGCTTCTCCCTCTGGAGTACCTCCTGTAATGACGAAAGCACATCAGAAACATGTTCATGGTAAAAACCATAGGAATTTTCCACATCCAGTGTGCGTCCCTGCACGCTATTGGTAAGTAGGATCATGTGACCATAGTCGAATGTTACTGGATTTCATTTCTATTTTAATTACTCTTACTTGTGTAAAAAAAAAAAAAAAAAAAAAAAAACACACAAAAATGCTTCCCCTTAGCTTCTGAACTTTGTTTCTTTCACTTTGCTCAGAAACTACACTTTTCTGTAAATCTCTACATTTTTTGGAGGAGAACGTTGTATCAAAGGGGGTGTCCAATCTTCTCTGTCCATGTTCTGAGGATAAGCTTGGACACTGCTGCTGTAACTGGCACAGCGGCAGCCATATTGGAGACCACAAATAATTTTTTGTTCTGAGCGACATTTGATTTTGTTCCACCCCTGGTTTGAAGATGAAAGTGAAAGTTCCAGAAAGCTGAACCTTATGTCAATCGATTTCAGCGTAATAATATAACTAAAACAATTACATAATATGCATGAGTGTTCTAGCTTAACGATGTTATTGGAGCCACGTATGTAAATATTGGCGCATGTATTTATGGATTTTGTGTGAAAGGCTTTGACTAGAGAAGGGGCCGGCTCACCCTTCCCAGAAACCGATGCACTGTTTTTGTTCTGAAAGCCCAGTCAGTGATCCATTCAAAACCCTATTCTCGAACATTTTCTTCATCTGCATGTCATACCCGAAAGCTCTGAACGATACCCGATTTATCTTTTCTTTCCTTTACGGCCACAGGATGGCTGAGGCTGCTTCTAGCATACTATATACGGCTATATAACCATAAGAAAACAGAACTGATCTTCTGAAAGAATTTAACATACTGCTATTTTGACAAAATCACTTCAATTTCACGTTTAGGATTGATTGTGGAATATCGATATCAATACTGAAAGTTGTGGCTTGCTACTTGGTGCAGAGGATTCTGGCCCCTTTAAAGAATTTCAGTTCAGTTCAGACACCAAACATGTCTTGGCTGATTAAATCACACAAGATTAAATCATGCAAGGAATCATCACTGAACCGCTGTGGGTTATTTACATTTAATTAAAGATCATTTGATTAAAAGCTTAAACCTGGGCTGGAAGAGTCTTTTCCTGGAAGACTCGGCCTTCCTTTCTCCTTTTTGCCAAAGAAGCGGCCGATGGAAGACTTGATGCTCTTCTTCTTCGCCGTTTTGTTGAGGGAGTCCTGACTGCTGTTACTGCTGCTGGGGTTACTGCCCTGACCGTCCTGCATTGCAGAAATACTGCAACAGAAATATAAAAAGACCAACGATTATGATTTTATAATCAGAGCGCTGCTGAATTGCTGAATCACCTAATCTGACCTGACAGAACGTGATGAATTATTTCCCACGGCTCCATCTGTCAATCAAATGACGTACATGTCACAACAGGTTTATATTAATATACGTTACAGTTTCTAATTCGTTTCTAGTAACAGCTCGTTCGCAGTGACATTTATGGCAGACGCGTCGCATGATTGAAATCTTATAATGAACGGATTTAAATTCATTATCCATGCTGTCGAGGCTGATGTCGTTCATTTTCTTCCGGAAAAGGTCACGTTACTCGTGACTGTCACCGTTTCCAAAAGACTACGTTTTCCCTCGTCCACACTAAAACGGGGACTTGAAATCTCCAGAGAAGTGTGGACGCTAGGCATAAACGGAGCAAAAGTATGCATTATAAATCCATAACATTTTAGTGTAGACATGGTCTAGAAGAAGCTCAGAGCTCTCAGTATGCTATGGGGAACATCGGACTGAATTTCAGCTGGGTCTGTGAGCCACAGTGGTGTTTATCCAGCATCTATGTACAGTCCTGCAGTTGATATAATGTATTTAAAACCAGACTAACGGAGCATCCTTAACAAGGGCTGGAGAATGAGCGCCTAGTATTGCCATGTTTCAGGAATATTGCTTGTTGTGAGTTAATGGTGCAAATTTAACACGATTAGATGGTTCAATACTTCAAATGTCATTACCGTACCTTCGGATGTCTCGGATGTCCTCATGACTGGCAGCATGCCCTCCTTTATTGAGCCTCATCGAGCGAGGAGTAGACGGAGGAGATGTCTCACATCTGATAGATGCCTTGTCATCCTGTGCAGGCTGTTCGACACACATTAAACACAAACTGTAATAAGCCCAGGTAAGCACAGGCAAGCCTCGTCTTAGCGCTAGAGAAAGAAAATCAACAGCTAAATGATACAGGCAGGACTTTAAGGGGATGCAAAGTACACTGAAGTCATAAACTCGGGGGGTTAAGCTGTAAACGAAGGAGCCATTTCACATTTCCAAACACACAGCAGACGCTTACACCAGACTTGTAAAACTTCAGAAGAACTTCAATGTGGCGCAAAACCAAAATGACACTCTTTGAAATTTACACTCAATTAACTGTCACCTCTTGGGAACCTTTCGGCTTTGTGCCACCCATCACCTCCTTTTTAATTTTTATTAGGATTTTATTTCCTTTTATTGAATTATTAAAAACACTATGAAATTTCAAGCTACAGTTTCTCTACAGTGTGTGTTGTATTTTATTTTTTTAAGTAGATTTCTGTATATAAATCATATGTTAAGTGATTCAGAAAAAAAAGTATGACCAAGGAGAATGCATTTTTCTTTTTTACATTTTAAACAAGCGTTTTTATAACAGAACTTCAGAGACTGTAAAGTAGAGCACTCTAATAAATAAAGACAAATGTTTTCTGAGGTTGTGAGTTATGGGCATGAAATGATTTCAAACATCACACACTAGCCAATTAGCCTAGACTCATAAAACATCAAAACAAGTTAATGAAAGTGTATTTCTTTTAAAAAAAAAACCAAAAAAACAAAACTAAACATTCATGTTCACATGACCTGCGATTCAAACAACACCAGTATGTACAACACAATGTGAAATACTGGTTACCAAAAAAACGGTAGCATTTTATAACAAGTCAAATAAAAACAGTTCCCATTATAGTGAACTTTCAGACCCATAGTTCGAAGCTAAAAAGAAAAAGAAAGAAAGAAAGAAATGAAAATGATAGATAAAGATTCAACAAAGAGGACAAACCCAGCAGTGGTTCGATTAATTTACCTTCCTACGATGCTTCCGCAAATCACTAGGCTGTCGGAAGCATGCGAAGCAAACAAGGGGACAAAAAAGAGTAAGAGTTAGTGGCATTGCAACCAAGAGAGAACAAGGCAGAGGTGAAAGACACACCGCAAGCAAGGATGGAGAAACACACACACACACACACACACACACCCTCACTCATACAAGGCATGTGCCGAATCCAATATGACATCGTTACTATAACAGCTTCCTGCCTGTTCACAATGATCTTCACCATAGTGCATTTTAAATAATCAATCGATAGGGAAAGCATTATGGTGTCACGGTTCTGTCTACATTTTACAAACTTCTTTTTCACCCATCCTGTGTGGTAAGCATGGAGGTCCCTTCATGAGGAGACCACTGAAATTCCAATAAACCTGCTAGACTGTACAGATAATATTTAGGAGATAACTACTATGCTAGACAGCTTCCTGATGACAATAACGGTAACTGGCTTATTCAACCATTAACTTTAGTAACCTGATATCCAATGTAACGTGCCTCCGAAGTAAGAACAAATTCTCTTTATTACATCTATCCAGAGAGCATAAAGAGTTTCAGGTGGTGATTTGTCATTAATTAGGACATTTATCACATGAACTGGAAACTCGCTGACAGATGGATGTGACTAATACAGAATGAGTCAGCAGCGAGCTCATCATGGTAAGTTAAAACTCATTATTTGGGACGCATGGCTATTCTGAGTGTACTGTAAACGAACTAAATACTAGTAAAATCCATCCTAATGATTAACAGTCAGTGCTCACTGACAAACGGCTTTTGTGCTGACTGGAGGCTATATGACTAAATAGCTAGCATGACTGCTATATGGCTGTGTATCTAGCGTGACTATGCTAACCTTTTCCTGCGGAACCTTTCGAAGTTTCAAATGTTTTTAATAGAATTGCTGATCATTACACAATTATTGGCACATGCCTTTTGCACGGCAGATCCGAAAAGAAAGCTAAGACAGAGTTAAACCCGTTTGTGCGCTACACTTTAACTGCTACTGTTTCCTCAAACGGAGTTATAACACACTAACACACAAAGAAGATCAGCAAGACATGCTCTATCAGAACAGATGAAACCACATCAAACCAAACGTGATGGACTTTTCTGATTTCTCACTCTGAGCTTTTACGTACGAACGCTTCAGTGTGCAATAAGACACCAGGTTAAAACTGGATCAAAGCGGTGTTTAAACGGCAGCAGGTTCCATACCGCTGAGGGCGTTTGCTTTTCTTCCTTATCTGGCATTTCTGCAGAGCAGCCATTCGGAATGGCACTCTATCGTAAAGGTCTAATTGCCCATTTCCTTTCAAATTCCAGAAAAAAGAGGAAAAAAAACAAAAAAACAGGGAGGGTGACTGCTGTAAGAGATACTGTACAGACCACTGCAGTGTGTTTCCTTCACTAACACCTACTATTTGTCTACTCAGTAGCTCATTAATACTCCCTTTTATGTGCTAAAGTGTTAATGCCAGCTGGTGTTAGAAGTAATAATATACATAATGAATTAAATGATCTAACTGTTGTTTATTCAGACTTACACCTACATAATAAATATTTTAATTTTAATAATAGCGATGGAACACTGTTAGTCATCACGCTACTTGACAAGTCATTTTTAATATTTATCCATAATCGGCATAAGCTCAGAGTGAGAGGGTCAGACTAAGTGGCAGTGATGGTACCTGCACTATGAAGGGAGCAGGGCTAAACAGAGGAGTGGTGTTAGGGGTGAAATATGGCGAGTAAGCTACAGTCTGATGAGAGAGTGAGCTCTGGATCAAGTACGGCTCATAGCAGTATTGCTGGGACACACACACACACACACACACACACACACACACACATACACACACACACACACACACACACACACACACACGAGATGTCATTAAATAGATATGCGCTTCATTTCTACTACAGTGACTCAACACACTAAACATGGATTAGTAAACAGAGATGACACGGAGCAACCTAAATCATTCTGCAAAAGTCTGAGCGTACTGCTTTATTCCATCAGTTATCAGAGCCTGACAATATATTCTCCACTTATCCCATATCCTTATCTTGCAAAAAAAAAAAAAAAAACATTATTTAAGAGTGTTTTCACATACAGACCTTTCCCAATGAACCAAAGTCGGTTCTGAAAATGGACCAAAAGAAAAGTATTTTTGCGTTCATGTTCTGAGCTGAAGGGAAAGATGACTCGGGGCCTTAGTCCCCTTTCTGTTCACACTAGCAGCTACGGTTTCATCTACTTGCTTTTTCCAGCTTCGCTGTACAATAGCATGTGATCCGTCCACAGCAAGCCTAGAAGCCTTTTTTCTCAGTAACACGACAGTGTGCTTCTCTAGATGTTGTGTCTATCATTTAAGAAATATAATATTAATGCCTGATAACTCATGCAATAGAAGCTCAAAGGAGTAGACTCAGACTTTTGGATTTGACATCCTGCTTACCAGGGTCATAACCCCCATGCGGTCCATCTCTCTGTTCGGAACTCGCCGAGGGGTGGAGTGACCTGAGCCCGGAGGGGAGGAGCCAGAATGTGCTGAGCCGGGGTGGGGGGAACTGTATGAGGAAGGCGGGAGCGAGCTCATGGAGCGGAAGCGGGAGCCCAGACTTTCGCCGCTTCCGACTCGCGACTCAATCTCTTCCGCTCGCAGCGCCGTGTTCTCCTTCTCCTCCTGAATCATTCTGAAAAGGCACACAGCTGTGAAACATACTGCACAGGGGTTATAAGCGCTACCTTGCTGTCAGCCAACAACTTACTGTTGTTTTGTAGCAGAAGGGACTATATGTGTAATACGTATCTAAAAAAAAAAAGCTCAGTGCGCACACACACAAAAACACAAACTCTCTCTCTCTCTCTCGTTCTCTCAGTGATACCTAATCTCATTGTTGATGGCATCAAGCTGCTCTTGCAGCATTAGAGCGAGCGTCTGTGCATCCGTCTGTCCAGCAGGGGACAGCAGGTCCACTGAACTGAAAATCGTCTCTCGGTCATCCTCCAAATCAGACACGTCCATGTCACTCTCAAACGCATATGCCACTTTGGCCAAGACGTTGGCCTGCTGCACGCGCTCCCATTCCTGCTCGTTCAGAGTCTGCACCTACGCAAGCACAAGAAAAGGAAGCAGAAAATAGAGACTTTAAGAGTTAGACAAAACCAAGAGTTCAAATATGTTTCTACCCCTACTGAGATATGTCTATAGATAAATAAAACAATGAACAGTAGTAACAATAAATAGGGCTGAATTAGTCTCACTGAACTTACATGCCTCTGAAGTCCACAGAGCAGGCAGAAAAGAATGTGAAGAGGAAGATATAAATGTGTCAAATCCGATGCAGTTCACCCAGACAGCAGTAATATTTAATGTTTAAAGCCACACCCAGTCATTTGTGTATTAAAAAAAAAAACAAGTCATATCACACATATACAAAACATGGTAAGTTAAACTGCCTCATGAGACTTACAAACGCTATCTGCACAAAAACATGTTAGTAAGATAACGGAATATGACTGTAGATATAAGACAACGTTCTATATAAATCGATTTACTATTCATATTTCCTGTAAACTTGGGAAATCTGGAAGTAATGCTCAGTACTGGATCTGGTACTTGTGCGACATTTTTCCCCACTATGGAAAAATAAACTTTCCTGACACTGCTGCTGAACAAACCTTCACGGGTTAGAAGTTCCAAATCTCACCTTGGAGGGCTCGTCCCGCAGAGCAGCGGCCCGCCCCTTCTGGGGCCGTCTCAGCACCAGTGAGCTGTTGTATTGGTCAGAATGACTGTCAATCATGGAGGACGCAGAGACTGGGTACCTGAAGTCTGGTGTGCTGCCCATGTGCGATCGCCTGTGTTTTTAATAATAATAATGATGTCCTTTTACAAATCTGGCACTCAGTAAGACTTTAGAATAGTTGACATTAAACTGGAAAGAAGAAAGATGATTGTGTGGGCAGAAAAGTGATGTGAAAAGGGTGAAATAACCATAAACTGCTAAATTTACTAGAGGATTGCAAGGCATTTTTAGCTGAGAGCTTTTGGTGGGTGAAATTTCTGTGCATCCCTAATAAATATAGTTATGCGATGCTAACCATATACTTGTCTAATGCTAGAGACAAACAAACTAGATTTTTTTGCTTTTTTTTTTTTTTTCATGATAATTAACTCAAAACCTTCTTTGTTGACCTAATGGAATAAAGGGGCGGGGCTTTCAGGGGTCAGTCAATATCCGAATATTAACCTGATCTGTAGTATTTATATTGATTGTTAATCTGTTTTTTTGGCGTATTTTTGAACCAGTAGCATACTTTATACAGTATGATGTTCCAATGCAACATGCACAAAGGCTGGAAAGTCTTGAGCATTGTTTACATCCTATTTCAGGTGCGAGTCAGAGAGCAGAAGGTTGTGAGATCGGAGCCCAGGAGTCCTGCAGAGACACTACTACTACGCATGTATTAGGAGTATTGATTGGGTGAGATTCTCACCCCTGGTGTAGCAAGGAGTTGCTCCTGCTGCGGTCTTGATCGTTCTCCGATCGCATCGTCTCAATCTGGATCAAGAGCTGCTCCTAAAATACACAAGGACAATAATGATATTAATACAATAGTAATAATAATGATGATAATAATAATAATAATGTAGGGACAATCATGTGAATCAAGGTACTAAAGAGGCTTTAAAGGATTAAACAGATTCTTCTTTAACATAAAACTGAACACTTACGACGCTCAATAGGTACTGAGAATGAGTGGATAACTAGACAAAACTGACAAAAGACAGGACCTTTTCATGGTGAGACTCTTCAATCAGCTTCTTTGTGTGATCCAGCTCACGGATGAGGGCGTTCTACACACAAACAAAAACAACCGTAAGGTATGCAAGCACCAAGGAAAGAAAAGCACAGAAAAACTGCTCCAAATAATATCTGCGTATATTTTTATTTACTTACATTATTACACTTCTTACAGCCACTGCCTAGATTTAATATTATATAATTATATGCACATTATATATACATACACAACAATATACAACAATGTAGCAAATTAATATAATAAATTAATTATACCTAAAATTAATACATAGCTAAATGGATTTTCAAGACAGCAACAAAAATGTACGAAGTAATTTTCATGTGCTACATTATGCAGACACAGCACTGTGCAAAAATCTTAGGGAGAAAACTGCATATTGTATTATTTTTCTTAAAAATACATTATTTTTGAAGTTATCTTTACAGAATTTCTTCGCATGTGCCTAATACTTTTGTACAGTACTGTAATGCAAATGAATATAAAATGCAATATATATTACAGTACTGGGGCTAATATTGGGTGTTTTTTTTATTTTTACTTTGTTTGCTATTTTTATTAATGTTTATTTTTTGTTTTATTGTTTTTATTTACTGTATATTTTGTGGGCTTCATAATTTTATGTGTTTGTTTTGCTTGTGTATTACTGCTTAATTTAGTTCTTTTAGTATAGTTCTTTATTTACTGTCTAGTTTATTATTGTTTGGGGTCTTTTTGTTTTCATTACTACATTTAGTTTATTATTGTTTAGAGTCCTTTTTTATTACTGCTTTTACATTATTATTGTTTGGGGTCTTTTTGTTTTTATTATTGTTCGTAGTTTATTATTGTGTGGGGTGTTTTTTTTTATTTTTTATTGTTTTTGTGACGGGGTAATTTTTTATTATTTATTTTTTTGTTTCCTTCTACTGCAGATTTCAGTCGATGTCTGCTACAAAGTTATGAAACCCAAAATATAAATATTGACTGGGAACGTCAGAGAGAAGGAGATGACTATGATGCACCACTTCAGAGAGAAAGCAAGCTATTGAGCTATGCAGTACGACTCTCTGTCCTTCCTTTTAGGGAAGCCAGGGCAGAACCAAAACAGGACACGATAAGAATAATAATGATCAACTTTTTTTTAATAATTGAGGAAATAACAGTCCTTGCTAGCAGACTCAGCCTTTTTTGGAGCTGACTGTGTGAAAGCTCCAGCAATACCTTGTCCTCCAGTGCAGCCATTCTCTCCTTTAGATGCAGCTGAAGCCTCTCATTGGACTCGGAGAGAAGTTTATCCACCGTCTCAGACAAACGCTTGTTGTGCTCCTCGTTCATCTTCTCACGCTGACGAGCCTTCAGTCACAAACACAACACGCAGACGAGTTGAACAGGTTTGTTAAAGCAAGATCATTGTGCTAGACTCATGATCTTCAATGACTTGAGTTTTAAATGCAGCAGGAACAAAGACGCTTTTATATGTCTTTCAAAAAACCAAAAAGGCAGACGTGTAGGCTTCGTTTCATTTTCATTTTGTCATAACAGATTGCTCGTTTCTAACAAATGGCTTGAAGCATATTATTTTCGAATACTGTGGGACCAAGCATGGATGGTCATAAGAGTAAAACTGACAGAAAGGTATGAAGAAGTGAGGCTGGGGCTGATCCCTTTCAAGCCCAGACTGTAATTCCATACATTCAGTCAAACGATCAGTAATGTCACAGCTGTAACAGTGTACGTCTCTGTCATGTTGGTCATTACTGTCAGTTTGATTTTTTTTTTGTCAAATGTAAGTCATAATTTTCTCAGACAGTTGCATGATTCTTGCTGTAGCTTTAAGATGGGCTTTTACGAGGGGGCTTGCAAGCAGGGTTTTTTTTTTGTTTTTTGGAGACATAACTGGTGGTGCTTTGGCTCTGTGGAAGTTATGTAAAGTTAGCCATAACCCTACTGTTACTGTTTTGCTAGTCAAATAAAGATGACATTTTGTATCCACTGTGACGGTGATGACTGATATTTTCATATTTTATAAAGATGTTACTTCATTCAGACCAACGCCAGACACAATGTGTGTCCTGACTCATATACCTGTCGAATCCAAGTGTACTGAGAGCTGTTACCAACCCAGCGATTCGGATTCCCTCGCTTCCCAACTACGGTCAGGGATGTGGTAAAAAAGAAAGCAGCATACTGCAATGGATTTTGCTTAAGGATATGTTTGCTGGCTGTAAAAGTTCATCTGCGAGGTGCGCTAGTTTGTCTGCCCCGAACAAATCCAGCTATTTGTCTAGTCTTTACTCGTCAGGACGTAATATACAGAGATTTTCCTTGTCATTATAATTCAGCCGTGAAATAAAAGACTTCTTGTTGACTAAATAACACTGATCCAATCAGAGTACAAATTCATTGGACAATGGAGTATTGAATAAAGGGTTCCAATTTATATAGGGCATTACAATCTTAAAAAAAAAATAAAAAAAAACACAAACATCTGTCCATGTGTGTGTCAGTCTTATTATGCCATCAATGAAACCTCATGATCAACCCTAATAGCTCCGGTGCTGATAGACATCAGATTTAATATCATGATTAGTCATCACTGAATATCCCAGTATCCGCTTACAGCTTCTCATTTCCAAACAGGCTGACATTAAAATGCCATAAAACACTACAACAGGATGTGAAGATTTAGTTATTCAGTTGACACAAACAGCTAGAATATTGGTCTATGTGGAACTGTTAAGAGGATCAAATACTATCAGATAGAAACAGAGGATCAAATAGGGTCTTAAATAGCTCATCAGAAACATCACTTGCTATGATTTCCACCTTCTCCAAATAGTTGTAAAAATCCTGCGGCACAATTTAAGTGGTATGCTACAACTGGGAATAATTACCGGTATTACATAACGCCAACGGTACAGCTATTTCAGAGGGTTTTTTTTATTTTGCTACACAGTCTTGCTGATAGAAAGTCATGCCCTGATTGCAGCGTAAACATTGTTCCTGCTCACAATGTGAAAAACACGCAGACTCCCTAATCTGTGTCCGGCTTACGAACTTTAACCTCTCACCATGAGCAGTTCCTGGTTTTTCTCCTCCAGCTGAGCCTCCATCTGTCGCAGGCGCTCCTCCACGTTGCCATGCCTTTCCTCGGCCTGAAGGAGAGCAAACTGGTGATCAGAACTGGTAACGCTGAATATAAGCACTCTGACGTGACAGCTCGATAGGACAAACACTCATAGGACATTCGAGAAATAAATACAGACAGACGCTCAGGTTTCAGCACAGCAGCCTGATCAAAAAAAAAAAAAAGAAAGAAAAAAAATACAAATATCGGCAGATATCATGCAAAAAAAAAAAAAAAAAAAAAAAAGTCACAGAACCCAGAAATTCACAATACACTAGGGCTGCAACAACTGATCAATAACATGGACCAAATTCAATATAAAAAATAACCACTTATGACTTTCATTAAGGATTAGTTCATTTATATCCAGAAACATGCTGAGTAGATCTGTTTTCTTGATGCGATGATAAAGGCTACATAGCTTCATTTTCTTAGCATGTTATTAATATTTATTACACGGCTTTGCTGAATGCTCACTTCTGATTGGTCAGTTAGAGAATTTATTTACATTATATACATGTACTATCTTTCTATGTATAGCAGACCGTTGCTATGGACACAGTTCTGATCACAGAGTGTGCAGGTCCACGGGTAAGCATATTAATCCGCAGAAAGAAGTCCGCTAAATGTTTTAATAATCAAAATGACGACGGGTCATTCGTGACACCCTGATTAAAAAAATAAATAAATAAATAAATAAATAAAACCCCAAGTTACTCCACCAGAAAACATCAAGGACGATTTTCCAAACATTCATTTTAATGTTAAGCAGCTGCAGATTTGACATTGTCCAACCGGAGAATCTAACTGACTTTTTTTTTTTTTTTTTTTTTTTTGCTGTTTTCGCAGAAGCAACAAAATCATTTTTAAATCTAAATTTTGTGTCAAAATTTTTGATTTCTTTAGTATGCAGCCATGTAATACATGATGTATAATGTACAGCAAGCCAGTCATTATTGTGAAATAAAGCATTCAGGGTGATTCAAGATCCCTCCAGCAACACCGGGTGGAAGTTTTTTTTTGTTTTTTTTTTGCAAGAATGACCGACTCATCCCTCACATACTTGTGCGTCATATCAGCAAGCTTTTAGTTCACATCACTTGCTGATTCCAGAAATCTAAAAACTACAAGTCAACCCCAAAGATTTGGAGTCGATCCCACAGACTGAAAATGATTAGCCTTTATGCTGAATCTGAATGCTTGGAACTGAACTTCACTGAAACACAGATGCAAAAACGTAGGCAGAATCAGTAAGGAAACTATAAGTCATAATGCCATTAGAAGCTAATTTGGGTGTCTAATTTGAAAATAAAAAGTATTACTGATTCAGACAAAAATAATTAATAAATTAATCAATGACCATAATAGTCGTTAGTTGCAGCCCTATAATGCACAGCACAAAAGACATCATGGGGTGACGAGGAGTGCGAGTGATCTGAAGCAACACTGAAAAAGCATTCAGGAGGGGGATTTTTTTTTCCTCTGTGCTCGGTACGCAGCTCCGGTCTGAACGTTAGGTTTTCTGACCTGACGATTTCTAGATTAGATAAAATCGAGTTTGTGTTTGAGTTTGAATGAGGGAGGGACACTTTAACCACTTTCGCTCTTCAGTGTGTCTGTCTCAGAGAAAACTGACAGTTTTGTCCGTAAACAGTCATTAGGCATTCGCTGAAAGAGTGCTTTCACTGTCAAAGGTCCACTATGTAGGATTCAACCAACTGAATGCCCCTCCCTTACCCCTCCCTTCCCAAAGCATGTATTAGAACGTACGGTGACCGTTATGTGCTCGCACCATACGTCCTCGTGCTTACGTTCACACTTCCTTGCTTTATCTCATGCTAAGTAATAAGTACGATCCTCCATTTTCCAAAATTTGGGTTCTCAAGCTTCTCAGCCCGCACCAGTAAACAGTGTCTCTGTTCTTTCTTTTTCCTAGTCTTCCGTTCTTTTTCTTTGTCTTCCTTCCAGATTCACACTGCAGCTTGTAAACGGGCGAAATGCAGAAAGTGCTGCCTAGCTTCTTGTCCCTTCTGGGCTACTCTGTGGAAGACTCAATACGTAGATATAAAGTGCACATTCTAAGCTCATGAAAACAAAGATTCGTAATTACAAGATAATTAACACTAATAAAAACATAATTAGGAGTATTTAATATTCCATTTAGGTTGGTAATAGATCGACCTAAATCCTATATGGTGGACCTTTAAGGGGCTGAGTAAACATGGCAGTGTCTGTGAAAAAGGTCGCTGTACTGTATCCAGAATTGGATGAAGTAAGCAGTGGTCTGGGTTTCTTGTTTTCTTTATTTCATGCACGCAAATGAGTACAAGCATGCATGCCTTCATCAAATTGTGCAGGTGCAGGTTTAGGCCAGCTTTGCCCCTTTCCAACAATGAAGTAAACAATAGGTGCTTGAGTTTGAGCACTCCCTTGTTGAGCAGGAGCTCCAATCCTCAGGATGCGACATGGAAAAGACATTCATCACAGTGAAACTAATTCTAACGCTGATTTGGCATCAGTGAGCGTATTGAGTATGTGTGTGTGTCACCTTGGTGACAGGGAGAACTGGACTGCCACAGCGTATGGGCACCAGTTCTGTATACAACATGGCTCCAATGAATTTCCTGTTAGGGCTGTGATGTGGTTTTAGTGAACAGGAAGTGATTTGGGGTGAGGGTGAGTGGGGGAGGCAGCCACAGACGGGTAGAACAGGCAGAGGACAGGGATGGACATATGGGTCTCTTTTGATTTTTCTAGTCTGAAGTGCAGTGTACCTTCCTCTGCGCTTTAGTCTCCTTAGTATCCTTAGAGGCACTGCACACAGAACGATCAGACTACAAGGACAAGCAGGGAAGACAGGAAGTACAGAGAGGGAGAGATAGAGAGAGAGAGCGAGAAGAAGAGTTAAATAGAGTGTGAGAAGGAAAGAGAGGCAACACGGGCAGAGACCAAGCCAACAAAAAAAAAACAAGGGAAGAGGGAAAGAAAAAATAAACGAGAGGCAATAGATGGTCAACTGATGCAGAAAGAGAGAGAAAAGAAAAGAGAAGAAGCAAAAATGACTGAGAAAAGAGGAGTAAGAGAAAGTGTGAGAGCAAGAGAGATTTCAATGCAGAAGGTGCTACACTTGGAGAGAGGGAGAGAGAGAGAGAGAGAGAGAGAGAGAGAGAGAACGGCTATTAAAACAAGCAAAAATGAAAAAAAGGACAGAGGATATACAGTAAAGGTCATCATTGAGGGTACACTTGGACAACAAGAACAGTTAACCAGATTAGACTAGTTTAAAGCACAGCGCATCCACAGAGAGACTGCAAGGGAGAAGAGAGAACGATCAAAAAACAGAAACTCTGACAAATAAAAACAAGACGCCATGAAAACCTCGACGTAACAGTCAACAGGATACAAGTTTACAAACCAAACTTCATTTTGCTGGAAGTCAGAGCAGCAAGTCACAGCTCACTCAGCAGGCTCCGTAGTAAGCCACGCAAGTGTTATTACAGGTCAATATTAACAGCTCCCACAAGCAAGGACAGGATCTGTGGGGGGGTGCGGCTAACCTTGCTGAGGGCGGCGACTCTTTGAGCAAGCTCCGCCTCCACCTCGGGGAGCGTCTCGGCTTTGCGGATGGTCTGCTGGAGTTTCTGCTCGGCGAGCTCGAGCCGCTCCTGCAGCTGCCTGTTCTTCTCCTCCGTCTGATTGAGAAAGAAAAGCGCATCAGTCATATGCAGCCTGCTCAAAATCAGCCCCGTTACTTTTCCATACCAAAATAAAGGCATAGGATCACAATCATACACACACACACACACACACACACAAACA
>JAOVYU010000038.1:8404284-8415273 GCA_025674565.1 Synodontis membranacea | reverse complement strand
GATCGCGGACCGGGGTTATTTATATGCACGCACGATCGCCGACGGGGTGGGGGTTGCGAGCAGACTTTCCGCGGCACACCTCATGACTTCTCACGGAACACTAGTATGCCAAGGCACACAGGTGGGGAAAAACTGGGCTATATCCCATGTGAAACAATGCAAGTTTTTGAGTTGAGAAGCCTAATTTTAAGTTGATTTAATTAAACAGCCAAACGTGGATTTTTTATTATCGGGTGGATTGAAGATTGCGTAGCCCATATATGTGCACATGCTCGGGAAATCTGTTGAAATGAAATTAACCTGATCCATCGGGGCATTTCATGCAAATATTGTACAGACCTATAAATGGCATAACTCATGTGCAACGAACTTTGCCCCCCCCGCGCAGACCGTTGTATAGTTCACGCACTGACTACATGTCATGGTGAACTGTGATTGGTCCACTTGCTAGCATCACATTTCCCATTTCCTACGGCTCCTCTTTCTTCTCTGTGAAAGTCAGAAATCTACTATCATGATCTTGTGTTAATAAGACAATGTCTAGTGGCTGCAGATTGCTATAATCAATTCTAGATTTAAAAAAGTGCTTAGAGCCATTCCCTCGTTATTCGGTATTCCTTCACAGTGTAGGGTTTTTGTGCGTCTTATTTTTACCTTGCCATTGGTGCTGGGTGCGCTTTCAGAGTTGTGGTTGATTTCTGCTGTGCCATCGATGAGCAATTTCTTCTGGCTGTTCTGCTCTCTCAGTAAGGCATTCTGAAACGGAGAACAGACCAGAACTCGCTTTAGTGTTCTCGCCGATTCGACATCAGCAACTTTCCAAGTCATGCGAGTGTGTGAGAGTCACACTCGTGGCTGCTTTATAGCACATAAATCACTTCTAGCTGACTGTGCATATGAGACTTGTTCACTCTCAGTCACAGGCTAGCTGAAGATGTCTGATACAGACACAGAGAAGAGTGAACATCATCTGAGTCTGAAAAGATTCAGCAGTACAGAACAACAATCTGAAATTAATTGTGTGAGTGAGTGAGTGCGTGTGTGTGATTATAATGGATGAGGGTTTCTAGCCAACACCAGTGAAATGTAGGTCAGTCTGCAACTGTGCCCCCAGCCTACTGTCAGTCCTAATCCTATCTGTGTTTAGGCGTGCATGCGTGTGTGTGTGTGTGTGTGTGTGTAAGGAAGCAATGAGAAGATGGAAATGAGGCAGAGACATGTCTGCAGCCACAATGTAGGTTTATCTGTAATTTAGCTGATATGTTCAGCAGCTGTTATTATTGCATGAACAACTATTATTGCTCATGCTCATATCCTTGTTGTTCCTCTTCATTTTCTTTTTTTTTTCTTGCATTCCTCTTGGTATTCTCATTTTCTCTGTTCTTAATATTCCTCCTCTTCGTATTCTTCTTTGCACTCCTTCATATTCTTCTTTTTCGTGTTCTTCTTCCTCATATTCTTAATCTTCATGCTGTTGTTCTTCATATTACTCTTCATATTCTTCTCATTCTTCCTCTTTGTATTCTTCTCATTCTTTGATTCCATGCTTTCATTGCACACTTTCTTTTATATGCACACTCTTCTTTGTATCATTGTTCATTTTCAATCCTGGCTGTTCCTCTTCATTTTCTTCTTTTTCTTGTATTCTTCTTGGTATTCTCCTTTTCCATCTTCTTCATATTCTTCCTCATATTCTTCCTGCAGAATAACTATTCTTCCTGTTTGTATTCTTCTTCACATCCCTCTTTACATTCGTAATATTCCTCTTTGAATTGTTGCTTCTTCTACACTCTTAATACTCTTCCTCTACGAATATTGTTTCATATTCTTATTCTCGCTCTTTATATTCTTCTTCATGTCTTTCTTTATATTCTTCTTCGTATACTTCTTAACATTCTTCGTATTCTTCCTTTGGATTCTCGTTTATATTCTTCTTCTTCGTATTCTTCTTCATACTCATCCTCTTCTTCGCATCCTTCCTCTACGAACACAGTTTCATTTTCATATTCATCTCATTCTTCCTCTTCATACTTTTCATATTCTTCCAATTCATATTCTTCTTCCTATATTCGAATTTTCCTCTTGCTTCCTTGAATTTTTGCTATTCTTCTTTGTATCCTTCTTCCAAATCTACATCGCTGTACGCTGCCTCCACACTCTTCTTCGCATTCTTATTCTTCACATTCTTACACTTCATCTTCTATTACTTATTTGCAGTAGTACTAATCATTTGAATTATTATCGTTATTTGTGTTATTATTCTTTGACATCATGTTCTTCTTCATATTATTCCAATTGTGAATATTTGAACGCTACTGTATACAAGTACACATATCCATATGTAGGTCACTTTGTTGCACTTACTATCTGAAGCCCAGTGGTTCACCCAAAGCCCACCCCCCAACCCTACACCAACAGAGAGGGATTACCAAAGGGCACCATTCATCAGCTTTCACTCCCAGCACAGCAGTGACACCGCTGCAGCAGTGTGTATGTGTGGTGCTGGTGATCAGGCACCATGGTGTTGCTGGTCTTTTCCACGCCAAGCTCGAATACCAGACACAACTACCTTGTTTATCCAGCTGGTTTGCAGCACTGTTGGAGATGTCTGGATGACAGATTGTTATCAACCCAGTAGTGATGATAAGGTATTATCAGCTTGCTGGCTTGTGATGTCTTCATTATGCGTGCATCTGTTTTAGCTTAAACTTTTGGTCACGTTCGGACACGTCAAAACCCTTCCTTGTTTAACACGTCAATATCTCAGAGGAAATTAAAAGAGCTGGTTCGTCCTGTAGCCTTGTACAGTAGAACAACTGACTGTTCGTTTTACAAAAACAATTAATAGAATACTAATGACACACACAGGAATCAGGAATTCACATTCCATTCATGTGTACTCACAGGCAGTGTGTGTGTTTGAACAAGTGAAAGTCCTACCTCTTTATGAGAAGCCGTTAACTGCTCCTCCAAGGCGCTGCACCTTTCCAGAGCAACCCGCAATCTCTCCCTCACCTGTAATAACAACCGTAATAATGATAATCATTAACCGTCATACAGCAAATACCAGCTTATGGGATATTATTCTGAAAAGGAGAAGTTCTCATCTAACGCTCTCGTTCCATCTCTCTCATTACCTTCTCATCCAGGGCTTTGTGGTGCTCAAACAGGGATTTTAGGGCTTTGAGAACTTCCACTTCACTGGAGACTCCGGCTGGACTCTGAGCCTGACGCTTCACCACCGTCATCCTGAGGGAGCGCTCGTGACGAGACACCAAACATTCCAAATGCTCCAGCAGCAGCTGAAAACGAGGAAATAAAGCACAATCTACAAATCTGCTAAACTGTGCTACATGTTGACATTTACACAGCAGATCATGTTGCTTCTAACTACCAAGTACAAGATATACAATGACGCTCTCATTGCACAGACATCGATATTCACCTCAGGAGACCAAACATATAACAAACAAAAATATAACTATATAAACACAGAAGTGTGCGTGGATATATTGTTACATCTCGGCAGGGAACACATGACCTCACACCGAAATATGTGACAGATTTAAGATCTTTTTTTTCTGGAGAAAAGAGAGAAAAAAGTTTCCTTTCCTCACTGAGGTAAAGGTTAGTGTTTGATTTAAGTGTAGACACAACATTAATTAGCTGCATTCATGCATATGTCAGTTGAAGGTCCTTATAGGGACGGCAAGACAGACGTGTGTGTGTGTGTGTGTGTGTGTGTGTTTCAGACTCGCCCTGCCAGAATGCTCAGCGAGACTCCATCAGAATGACAAAGCCTACACTCATCCTCTCTGCTTGGCCCTAATCCCTCACTCCATCCCTCATCTCCCCAACCCCCCACCACACACACACACAGAAAATCTGGTCTGGTTCCAACTGTGTCAGGCGGTCCCATCGTCTTACGGATTAGAGGCTTCGCATACTTCTTTGCACAGCACTGTGAGAATATTACCGCCTTTTCTGCGTTATCACCAAGCACATCTCTACACTCTCCTCAAACACCAGAGAAATCTGTTGTAATTCATTTCTAACAGACAAGGGCACAGTTAGAATCTTCATACTAGTGTATTTTATCGTAATTTACTTCAAAAAGGAAACCTTTCATAATGAATATATAATAAGTAAAGCGAAGTCTTTTTTTGTGTTTATAGTCATGATTATCGTTTCAGAAATCCAGTATCTCAAACTATTAGAATATTTCCAAAATCAATCAAAAAAGGATTTACAATGCAGAAAAGTATGTTCATTTATACAGTCAGTACTTGGTCGGGGCTCCTTTACTATGAATTACTGCGTCAGTGCGATGTGACATGGAGGTGATCAGCTTGAGGTGTTATTGAAGCCCAGGATGCTTTGGTAGCCAACTTCAGCTCGTCTGTATTTTTGGGCCGGGCGTTTCTCATCTTCCTCTTGACAATACCCCATAGATTCTCGAGTTGGCTGGCCAATCAAGCAAAGTAACAACACTTTCAGCAAACCATTTGGTAGTAGTTTTGTCAATGAGGGCAGGTGCTAAGTCCTGCTGGAACAGGAAATCAGCACCTTGCTACAACATGTCAGCAGATCTAAACATGAAGAGCTCTCCTGGTAGACACTGCGTTGATGTTGGACTTGATAATGCACACCAAACATGGCACACCAAATCATCACAGGCTGCAGAAACTTCACACTTTGTACCTTTGACCCTGTCCCTCTCCACTCTTCTTCCAGACTCCATGGCGTTGATATCCAAATGAAATGTAAAATTTGCTTTTATCTGAAAAGAGGACTACTAAGCAGTCCAGTACGTTTTCTCCTTAGAACAGGTAAGATGCTTCTCTGTCTCTGGTTCGGGAGTGGGCTGATATCAGGAATCACAAGTTCGTGAATCGCCTTTTCTTGGTAATCTTCTCAAGGCCAACCTTTCCATTAATACACTTTGATACAGCACTCTACGAGCAACTAGCCTTTTCAGCCATGACCTTCTGTGGTTACGTGTACTGAACTAGACCAAGAGATGCATGGAATTTACACTGTTTAATAGTAATTTACTCAAAATTGAAATGAAACATTGTATAATAGTTATAATAAAAAAAAATTAAATAGAAAAAAATGCTTGGCATAATTTAGTTTATGTGAAAGGAGTTTAGAATATATAAATTTTTCACTTTCTTAAAGCTTTCCTGGAGCTGTGGCTTTACCAATACTGCTAGTACTGCCAGGCTTTGTGTATCATTATTTAAATTATTCAGATTTCTTTTGATATATTTGTAATTTATTGATCATATGCTTGATATTGCACTCGAACAATAATTCTTTAAAGTTCACATCTCAGACAAACATTTATCACCTGACTTACAGCCACACAAGCTGTCGCTCTCTCTTGTTTTTTCAGGATTGGAACAGTTTTACCTAAAGATGTTGTCTCTGGGATATTAGCTGCATCCAAATCCAACAACTGTAATCTTTTTTTCCACCCTCAGCTGAGAGGAAGTTGGTTCAGATGTTGAGGAAGAACCCAGGAACCATCAAGACACAGACCTGCCATGAACTGGAAGCTGCTGGAACACTGTCTACAGTCAAGCGAGTTTTACATCGCCATGGACTGAGAGGTTGCCGTCCAAAAACCAAGCATGTGCTCCAAAATCCACACCTCCCTGCTTGACCGAATTTTGCAGATGACCACATGGACTAAGTAAAAGCCTTCTTGAGGAAAGTTTCATGGTCAGATGAGAAAGACTGAGTTGTTTGGCCACAATGACCATAGATACAGAGGAACACTGTATTAACTGTTAAGCGTGGTGGTGGTAGCATCATGCTCTGGATATGTTTTGCTGTCAGTGGAACTGGTGGCATTGCACCAAGGTGGATGGAATAATGAAGAACCTCTATAAACTCTCATTCCCCCGTCAATCACAGCAACATGAGCCCATCGTAGACATCACGTATGCAAATGAGAACAGGGTGTGCCTTCTCTGTGTCCCTTGTTATTTGGGATACAGCTATAAACTTCTCAGTTAAAACAGATGATAAAGACGGTGGTGATGATGGCTATTAAACATAGTTCGCTTTGCAAACACGAAGCTGTGAGAAGGCACGGCTGTACGATCATCGTAAAGCTACGATCGAACCCATATTCCTTTGCACTTACTCGTGTGTTGTTTCTCTCCGCCTTTAGCTCGGCAATTTCTTCTTCTCTCTCTAGCAGCTGCTCTCTGCACATATTCACCTCCTTAGTCAGAGCTGCGAATTCCTGAAGGGACACACAGAGAGAAAGAGAGAGAGATAAAAACATTACAATTACAATAATCAGTAACAATCTTGACTGGCTGAGAACAAGCTTAGAATGAAGACAAAGCTACATAAGGGCAGCAAGTTTCAGAGCTAGAACTCATAAGTCGTTTTAATTCTGTGTCATGCTGTTCTACAGATGACAACAAATATGAAGTGTGAGACGGACATGAGCTCCAATGAAGAGCGTTCTGTAAGAGCTATCACGTGAGGAGGAAGTATTGAGAAGAGAAAACCCAGCTTTAATCACAGAACATCCCTCAATTGAAACATACACCATGTATCAAAACTTTTTAAATATCGCTTCTATTTCGCGCAACAATGTAGTGGAAACCCTACTGATATTCCGGAAGATAATACACAGTGCTGATGAAAACTACAAGGTTGGGATAAGCAACCTCAGACTTGGGCCTGGTGAGGATGAAGGTTAGACAGCCATTACGCAAGATTATCTCTGCCCACTTTACCCTGATTGGAATTTTTTTTAAATCACAGTCTTAAATGTGTCCTGATGAAAACCTAAAGTGAAAAGGGAGAAAACTGGAAGTGACAAACGAGTCCTTACTTTGATTATTGTCTCTGTCTCATCACCTGATTTGGAAGTCATTTGTGGCGTTTAAATTACGTTCGGGTCACGACCAAATCGGGTCGCGACCAGAGTTCTGGAACGGATCACGGTCGTGACCAGAGTACTTATAAACTGTACTTATAGACACTAGATTAGAGTTCTGCTAATAGAGCCCTCTAAATCCTATATAGTAACCTTAAAATCCACCACGTTCCTTACCAAACATGATCTTTGCAGGCAGACAAATCAATTCAAGGTTAGAATGTAGCCTGAATAAAAACATTTCCACACTGCGTGGGTAAAATACATTTTCTTAACACACACACACACACACACACACACACACACACAAAAAAGGCAAAGTATATTATTGGCCACATATTAACATTAGCAGCTGCTGCTGAATTTCTGTCCTTTTCATCTGAATGGAAGCTGCTCAAATACATTTCATGAGACCCAGCTTTAGAGAAATGGCATTATATTTTACTGCTCAGGGCAAATATTCAAGAAACTGAGTCCATAATGCAAAAGAAAAAAAAAAAAAAAAAAAAAACAGATGGCTGAAACGATTGCTGTGTGTGTGTGCCAATCATTCTGCAGGTCTGGAGGAAACAGAGGTATTGGACTAACTCACTACAATCACTGCATCCCATTACTTTAAATGGCTTCCTTCCTCCTTCGTCTTTAGCTCTCTCAGTGTAAGTCAGGGGAAGACGGAGACACACGAGCCCTGTCTCTCTGTCCCAAACACTACAACTGCTTTCGATATCGTTAACACTTTAAGGAGACAGGGTGTATTATTCATAAATGCACTGTGAGCTGCATGTCTGTCTGCGAATTTAATGGGAAACACACAAATACAGCACAAAGTATGTGCACATCCTGATGCCAACTGTGTCAAGTAACTCCACCATCTGACTGACTACAAGCTTCAAATCAGATGTTTCAAGACGTCTCAGAGTTTATTATTTTGTCTTTTTTTGTTTTTAATAGCCACTAGACATGAGGTAAAATGAATGACTTTCAGGCTGAGTAAAATAGATGAAATCGGTGCTCACTCGGACACCGGGCAAGTTGAATTCCTGTCGATGGACAGTTTAAAATTTTCAATCGAAAGTTTCAATCGATCACATGAAACCACACAAATTAAAGGCCAAGTCTTTGTCTTTTCATATCTTCGTACAGCTTAATGGCAATTCTCAAAATTGTTCTTTGTTACTTTGGGGTTTTTTTTTCAATACCTATATTCATCTTTTTGTAAACTCGCGTGCAAATGTAAAGTTGTGTGTATACCGAACAAAACACTTCTGATCGGATTTACAGACGTTTCAGAAAACACTGATTTTCTTCATGCTTGTGTGCTCGTGTTGATGCAGTCAATCGCTCGTATATTACCGGTCAGCTGATCAGCATTTGGTTACGCCCACAAAAACTCCACAAACGGTAAAGCTCACACAGCTATAAAGGCTAGTGAATGATAAAGTTAGACTTGCTAGACGTTTGAAGACAGAGTTCTTTTTAACTCACATCTACGCCAATAAACGCTTTTATTTAACACCATAACGGCAACCGAAAGACCAAAATGTGGAGCCAAATTACAGAAAAGTAGACAATTTTAGTGTCTTGAATGTAAAATACTAGCCAAACATTCTTTCCGTGTGTATGGAATAAACTTCTAAGCAGCTTAAAAACTGGACAGCTTTTCTGTAGTGTCTGTACAAACATGATAAACAGCTTAAGTACACTTCTCACTACCAAGGTCACAGTGGCACAACTTACTAATGCAGTATTTCTAACTATACGACAACATTTCATTTTGTGCCTTTTAATCCAGCACATAATGCAGTTTTGTTTAATGTTTGCTTGGTTAGAAGCCTTAATGACAGGTTAGCAGACGCGAACACAAGGCAGCTCAAGTCTATTTACTTTCAAATATTTATTTGGGAGTTCTGATGAGTGCATGAGCCTCCATGGGAGCTGAATTCATATTCTCTTTAGAAGTGCTGCTTCTTCATGGAGATGGAATTTCAGCCCATTGTTTTGGGAGACACCGCTGAAAACAAAATAGTTTTGTCTAGACTCGGACAACAACCTAAAGACACGAGACTCAAGTCATGCTCACTTTTCAGGAATTTCACTTGTGTGTTTCAAAGGCATCCATTTTTCCCCCTCCGTCTTCTAGAGCTTGTCTTGCAAGAATAATAAAATCCTTGACTGGATTCTGCCTTATTTGTAATTCACTTTGAATTCGAAGCATCTTCGAAATGGAAAAAATGTATTAAACAACAATTCTGCAATCGCCAAATACATCCACAAACACTCAAACTGGTTCTAATGAAACCCCAACGCTTAAGTTCGTGAAGTCATACAAGGGTTTTCATGCTGCCATTATTCCACTGCTGGACCTCACTGCCAGTCAAACCTCTTTAGCCAATGAGAGGGGAAAGAGTAGGCGGGAGAAGACGTAATTACAGAGGAGACAGTAAAGTGGAATGCGCATTCCTCCCGATTGCACAACGCAACCGAAGACGCTCAGGAAAACCTCAGCACTTCTGAAACTGCCCTTTCTGACTACTAATTTTGCAAAACACTGATTCTTTGCTGACAGCGCACACAGCTGTGTTTTATCTCAGACTGTAAACAGACAAGTGGGTCGCCGCAACGTTATCAGCAGAAAGCAGCACATGACTGATGTGTCCAAAATGTGACATGCTCAAAGTCCTTACACAGTGTAGCTGTACAAAGTAAAGAAGAGACAAGAAACACTTTTTTTTGTTTTTTTCTTTTAACTAAGCTGAGACGGGTAAAAAATCCACTCTTTCTGACAGCGGCATGACACCAGGGGTATCACTCTGGGCATGGCAATATCATCATAACCATCACAACTGATGACCTGTGCAGTTTGAGCCGTATCGGGCAATGCTTGGAAAATTTAAGACGCACTTCCTGTTTGCGTGGCGGGACGCATAAATTCATTTCACCATTTCAACTGCTTGCAAGATATCAAAAATCCCTTTGCAATTGAACATCAGTAACATCAAGAAAATACACGATGATGAAGCAGGCAGCACTAATCATCTCTCCATGATGCACATACAGATGAGATAGGATGGACGGAGCAGAAAAGGCACGCGCGCACACAGGATAATTAAAATCAATGGAACAGGATGGAGAGCTCATGGAAAAACAGGTGCTGGACTGTTTGTTTAAAGCACACACGGTAAACTCGAGGCTCTCAGCCTTGCAACATTCACTGTGACTCATGCTTCCTGGGTGGGCTTTTACGTCACACAGGAGGCAGTTAGCAGTCATGAGCTCCAACCAAAAAAAAAAAGGGAGGCGTGCAGAAGCAGCTCGACCTGACAGGATGATAAAGTAACGAGATTCAAAGGGCCCTCGATCAATAAATCAACAGGAAATTGCGAAAATAAACTGAATCAAGTGGCAGAAATGTTCAGATAATGATGGACTAGAAATAATTTCTTTGTAAACGTGTCCCCTTTCTGCTTCCACGTGTTGGTGTAATTGAAAAAAGTGAACTAGTCTCTAGAGTAGGGCTGTGTAGCTCACTGTTTTCACTATAGAGATGATTAGTTGTCACACAAAGCGCTTAAACTGTAGCGCAAATCGCAAAATAAAGAGAGAAAATACCAATTTATAGTAATGATTATTATTATTATTATTAACACTTAAATGGCACATAAATTTCCTCAAAAAAGGAAACCAATTAGTTGATCCCTTTAAGATG
The DNA here is from genome assembly GCA_025674565.1 of Synodontis membranacea. Taxonomy (NCBI): domain Eukaryota; kingdom Metazoa; phylum Chordata; class Actinopteri; order Siluriformes; family Mochokidae; genus Synodontis; species Synodontis membranacea. The sequence goes on along the minus strand of JAOVYU010000038.1, from coordinate 8,404,663 downwards.
AATATTACTGAATAAATTGAAAGCATTTATCTGATTAATCGATGGAATAATCAGTATGATACTATTAATAAAATGCTCTAGAGGAAGACGTGTCACGACAGCACATGCTGGCCCTTGACTCCTGGCTATGACAACAGTAGCCTTCCGAATCATCCAATATAATCAAGCTTCAATTTTTTTTTTCCCCCATTCTTGCATATATAATAAATGGCTGGTGTGGGTGAGGCTCCTGAATAAAAAAAAAAAACAACAAAAACAATGCCCAAGTGACAAAAATCTACAAATAATTGTTATACCATGAAAAATGGTAGGGATGCACCAAATATTCGGCCACCAAAAATTTTCGGCCGAAAATGGGCAAAAATGCATTTTCGGTTTT
>JAOVYU010000038.1:8363844-8385075 GCA_025674565.1 Synodontis membranacea | reverse complement strand
TGTGTGTGTGTGTGTGTGTGTGTGTGTGTGTGCTTGCAGAATCAGCATGAGGAGCTGAAGAAGCAGTTCTATGAGCTGCAGGAGCAGCATCACACTCAGCATGAAGACCACAGTAAGGTTGTGGATGAACACCAGCAGAGATACGAACGATTACAGCAGACTAAAGAGACTGAGGTCTCTAAACTCAAAGGTATGTCTTCTTCATGCTGCTCTCTCTCTTGCTGTCTCTCTTTCACACCGATTACTTACAGTACCTTACGTTATACTGTAATCTCTCCCAGTGTACATAGCAGCTTTTCCATTCTCAATACCATGAGGATTAGTACTCCTTAAGCCAGGGGTTTCCTAACTCCTTGCCCAAATGGAGATTATGAATTTTCTATGACCACAAACTTGGACCTACATTTTTTTTAATTATGCATCTATGAATTAGAACTTCATATTCAGTAAATGTATTTTTTTCATGTTTGTTTTCAGAACTTCTGCCAAAGACAGTAGTAGAATCTTCTATCTGCTGGCACAGTGACATAATGGGTTCTTCCTTGGCTCACGCTAAACCCTTCCAATAAATGTCATGGAAATTTGTTCCATAGGTTTTTTCCCCTCTCCACCTTGCCTTGTAAGGCTACTGAATTAACTTGAGTGGAGTTCATTAGATGAGCCTTAGATGAGGGAGATCACATTAAACTTCATGAGCACACTTTACCCAAAATGCATTTCTGAACTCTGATAAATTGTATGTCATAGGTGATACCCAAAGGTTTTCTGCGGGTCTGTCTACCTCTGTATGTGTCTGTCGACAAGATTGTTTGTTTTAAGCACAGAATTGAGAGGTTTGATATGTGCAGTTAAAATATCTCTCCTGCAGAAAGTGTGTATAACCTGCGGGAGGAGAACAGGCAGCTGAGGAAGGCTCATCAGGAGATCCATGTGCAGCTTCAGGATACAAGGGTGAGGCCTTGAGGCATTGTGGGTAATGTGGTTTAGCATCAACATGTGCAGGTTTTAATTAGCTGCTTAACTTCTACATTATTATTAAATACAACACAGCTAGTTTTCCCACTACCAGTCAAAAATATATACATGGAATGGGTTTCTAGAAATGTACCATTTTCTACTATTTTAGAATAGTAATGAATACATTAATATTACACATGGAAAGTGTTAAACAAATCAAAACTATTTTATATTGTGAAATTCTTATCAGTATATTACTTGATGGAGCTTTGCACACACAACCAGGGAGCTTTTCCTTAAAATTCTACAAAGTTCTAAATGATTGTAGGGGAATCATTTAACTACTTATTAATCCATATAATCTGTTCCAGATATTTCACTATTTATAATTGTTTTAGAAGCAAAATGTTAACCATAGGCATTTATCAAATGTCTTTATGATGGTGAAAAAAAAATATATTCAATCTAGTGTCCAAACTCTTGACTGGTAGTATATGTTGACATATATTTTCAGTTTATTGTTCTTCTCATACTCATTGAATGTTCTCCATGGTCCATACGTTTTGATGTCTAATTCTGTTCCATTTACTGACAAATTGTCATCAATGCTTGCTCTCCATGTTGCTTTATGTTACACAAATATTGTCTGATGTGTGTCTTGTCTAACTGTGGTGACTGAAATCAAGTGTTGAGCGAAATGGCTTGAGGCTGGTTGACTTGTGCTGATCCTCTCTTTAGCAACAGCACAAGAACTTAAAAGCAGCCCACGATCAGCTTGCATTGACCCTGGAGGACCACAAGAGTGCACTAGCGGTGGCTCAGGTGTGTGTGTGTGTGTGTGCGCGCGCGTACGTGTGTGTCCACTGTGGCACTCTTCAAATGGGATGCTGGTCCTGCTAATGAAGTGTCTTGGCTCTTATAAAACACTGCTTTTAACTTTTCCCCCTACTTTCTTTCTCACTGGTATTTTTTCTTTCTTCAGTTCAGGATAGCATCATTGACTTGTGTGGCATACAATGCTGACTTTGACAGTGGCCTTAATAAAACAAATCAAGGACAGTAATAATTGAGCAAAAATAACAAACATGGCAACAATGTTAAGTTGCATTAAGGTTGTAGATGGTTGTCATGCACCGTAACTCCAGCAGTGCCATTGGTTTGTGTTTCTTTTTCTTCTACTTCTGGGCGTCTCTGGAAATGAACTTCTGAAAGCTTAAAGTAGTACTACTGCTGGTTGCTGTGGAGATTTCTGTTTCAGAGAATGATGCTTTTTTCCAGACTGCCTCTGGCTTTATTTTTGCCTGTTCGGCTGACTTTCAAATAACCTTTTACTAAAACTAGAGTTTGTCTTTCGTCTGTTTTTTTTTCCTACGCCTGTTCATTGTCCTGTCATGCCAGCAGCCTGTCACCATCAGCACCACATGTATAACGGTGGTTCATTATTACCATTTTGATTCTGTATTGAGAAGTCTGTCAGTGTTACATAATGTACATATTGTAACTTATTCAATTTGGTCTGCTATAGAGTGAAAAGGTATCATGAACTAATAAGTCCCTGTTGCTAGTTGAATCTCTTCTTCATATAACTTCTTTATAATCAGCCCTTCAATTCACTATACTAATTGCATTACTTTGAGATTGATCTCATTACTATACTTCTGTAATAATTATGTATTATATCCTTCCTATTTATTTTATAGGTTCCATAATTGGAATTGGTCCTGCACACTAACATATTTATTGTACTGTAGCTGATGTGCACTTGCCTCCAAAGAGCATGTGAGTATTAGTGTTTAACATGGCTCTTTGTGGTTTGTAGGTCCAGGTGGAGGAGTATAAGCAGCTGAAGGAGACTGTGAATAAGATGCCAAGTTTGAAGCAGCCTGAAGCAGTTCAACCTGGTCTGGGTCAGAGCAGACAAGCAGAAGAGCACAAGAATACAGAGGTAACACACTCGCGCACACCAGTACAATCGAGTACAATGGTAAACGGCAATAAAATCCCAATGTTTTACAGCAAACATTAATAAAAACCCAACATTCTTCAATAAACACAGAATAAAACCATCACTCTCCAAGAAACACCAACAAGATCCAACAATCTCTAACAAACATAAAAAACCCCAGCCCATTCCATTGAACACCAATAAAAACCAAACACTCCCCAACAAACACCAATAAAACGACACAGTTGTTAGTAACACAAGTAGTAAAATTCCAGTGTTTTCAAACCAAACACTTTGGGGAAAAAAAACAGAAAACAAAAACTCCCAACACTACAACAAACACCAGTAAAAGCCCAACACACCCTAAAAAAAAAAAAAAAGCCAACACTTTTTTCGACAAACACCAGTATAAATCCAACACACTCCAGCAAACCCTGGTTAAAAACCCAACACTCTCCAACAAACGTTAGTTAAAAAAAACTCAACTCTTTACAACAAACTCCAGTAATAACCATACAATCTCCAGCAAAAGAAGAAAATCCAACTTCCTGCAACAAATGGCAATAAAATACTGCTTTCTATATTCTATGCTCGTAATCGAATAGTGGATATTATTTTCAGTGTTTATTTAATTGTATTTTTTATTTTTTTTTTACATTTGCATTCCTGGCCATAATCAGCCATTTACATTCATACTTATAGTAGATTTTGGAGCTGGTGTCTCTGTCCATGAATGGTGTCCTTTGTCCATTAATGCTCTGCATATTTCGAAATGTTCCGTTTTCCTTATCATCATGGACCAGCAGGGGCAGAAACAAGATGAGAGAAGGGTGGAAGGAGCACGGGAAGAAGAGAGGATGCATGAAGGCATGGATCAGCCTCAAACAACAAAACAGAATGATCAGCTTCTCCATGAAGAAGAAGAAGAGAAAGAGCCAGAACAAAACCTGCCTGATGAAAATGCATTAGAAAGGGAGAGTCACATTGCACAACCGGTCAGCTGATTTTAGTTTCTGTCTCGTTATCTGTCCGTTTGTTTTTTCTCCTTCCACCTGCTCTCAAGACAAGTCCTGGGCAGGGAATTGGGTTTCAGGGCTCTGTTTCCATTAGGGTTCTTCGTGCTTCATCCCTTTTTGTTGTTTTTTTTTTTTTTTTACACTGAATTCTAAACTGATGTCCTGGGACAACACGGTGGAAATTCAATTCAATTCCATTTTATTTGTATAGCACTTTTAACAATGGATATCACAAATCAACTTCACAGAAGTATATAAATTCTGGTTATGAACATATGAGTCTGTAAATGTATCTATATATATATATATAAGCAGGTGGCAAGGATGGTGGCAGCTCCCTGAGGAGGAAGACAGAAACTTTGAAATAACCAAGCTCAAAAGGGAACCCATCCTCATTTGGGTGACACCAGATAGTGCAGTTACAACTAACTCACTTCTACAATTGTGTGTTATTGTTTTATGTGCCAATGTAGGAGAACATTTTATGTCAACAGCAGTCCAAAATCATCTTCACAGTATCTAGGTGTAGGTTGAGGAGGTTCATATGTTGCAGTGAGTGGATTTCAAGTGATGTTTCTGTAAGGTCCAGAAAGCAGAGGGGGTTAGGATCAATTGTATCTGGGGTAGAATGTGCATCTTGACAAAAGCAGGAGGTGGGGGTGGATGGAACCGAGGCACAAGGGCACTCTGGGACAAAAAGCGGCCAGCCATTCCACAGTCAACATACCCGAGTTAACATTTCCAAACATTCCAGTTTACTAAATTAGTCTATGACTGAGAATCCTCCAGATCTGCCCCTTTACCTTAAAAAAAAAAAAAAAAAAAAAAGCTATTAACTTTAAAAAGGCTTGACTAAACAAATATGTTTTCAGCCTAGACTTAAACACTGAGTCTGTGTTTAAGGGCTCCATAACTGTGGGGCTTTGTAAGATAAAGATCTGCCCCCTGCTGTAGCCAGGTACTGTAGTGCGAGACCATTCAGTGCTTCATAGGTCAATAGTTGCATTTTATAATCGGTGTACAATTTGATTGGGAGTCAATGCAGCATAAATAAGTAACAGTGGAAGGTATGATAAATAACATAACAGTGGAAGGTGGTACCATGTATACGAAAAATATTATCCGGGGTAACGTGTATAAGGAAAAAAGTAGTGGGCCTAAAACCTGAACCTTGCAGAACACCAAGCAGAGTCACCATTTACATCAACTGATAATGCTCAGTCAAATAAGACCTGAGCCAGGAGAGGGCCGTTCCCTTAACTTCGACAAACTTTCATAGTTCAACAAGGATGAGTAGTATGATCAGTGGTGTCAAATGCTGCACTAAAGGCAAGTAAACCAAGCACGGATATAAAATCCTGATCAGAGGCCAGCAGTAGGTCATTTACCACTTTAACCAGCGCTGTCTCTGTACTGACTGATACCACTAATTTAAAGGATTTAGGTACATAGCCAGCACTAAGGGAAGAATTTATTATTTTTAGAATAGGTTCGGTTGCTTCTGGTATTATCTGATTTTGTTAAACATGGGTAGATACGTAGGTACAGGATGTAGTGGTTGATTTTGATGAGGAGATGAGTGAAATTAGCTCAGTCTCTCAAAGGGGGGTAAAACATTCTTTTTGCTTTTCTGATGCAAATAGTTGAGTTTGTTGTCAAATTGTCTGGCTTTAAATTCATAGTCTGAATTTTGACATTGAAAAACTTCATGATGTCATTGCTACTACATTTTGATGGTGTGACAGTTAATGCGGTGACCTTATTAACTTTGCTACAGTATTAAATATGAATCTAGGATTATTTTTATCTTCTATTTGAATGGAGAGATACGTCGATCGAGCAGCACCAGGAGCTTTCCTATATATCTGTGTGTGTGTTTCCAGGTGAGTACTACACAGAGAAACCACATCAAATCTGCCTACGAGCAGCAGCAGGACGAACAGAGGCGTTTAGCTGCTCGGTTGGAGGAGGAACAACGGCAGCTGCTTCAGAGACAGGAAGAACTGCACAGAGAGAGGGAGGAGAGAGAACGGATGGCGAGAGAGAGGGAGGAGAAAGAACGGCAAGAAAGGGAAAGAGAGGAGAGGGAAAGGCTGGAGAGGGAGGAGAGAGTACGGATGGAAAGAGAGAAGGAGAGAAGGCAGCGAGAAGAACAGCAGCACCGAGAACTCCGTAAACAGCAGCTCCAGGAGGAACAGCTCAGGTTCTGCCCAGTACACATGCATACTAAGGATACATCAATACCAATACTTAAACAAAAGTAACGCTCATAAATTTGATCGTATATTATACCAGATGATGCTGTGTGACATCAGTATCAGTAAGCATGACCATTAAAATTAGCACAAGGTGCCATCTATTGTGAATAGTATGCACACTAGAATGAGTATTTGTGAGCATGGAGCAGTGAAGTGAGCATACAGAGAAACTGTCACATGTAAGTGGCACCGAGTACTGTTAGCTGCATGTGGGTAAAGGAGACAATGAATGGATGCATAGAATGAACTTTTGGTCATGTTTAATGATCATGCTAATGATACTGCTCTGCAGGCTGTAGGCTCCTGAGCATGATCATAACAAGGAGAAAACAGATGCTGCTGATGAATAAGTAAATGAATTACCTTATTAATTTTATGTCTCATTCAGGAAAAAACCGCTTCTTGCAAATGTGGAGCCTAGAGTTGTCCACCATGAGGCAGGTAAGTGGATCTGCTTTATGTACCGTGAATGTACATTTCCATTACTGAAACAGATTATGCAGTTCTATCATATTAAAAAGGTTAGCATAACCATGCCAAACGTAGTTATATTAAACTTCCTGCAAAGTTCATGTGGGGGGGGAAAAAAATCTCGTAGATAACAATATATGCCTCAAACATCAAACTAAACAAATTGATCAGATCTGAGGACTGTCTGGGGTGTGGCCTAACGTTCTAATTAGCATGTTTGATTAGAGCCTCTCAAGCAACCAAGCTTAATACCGAGACAATCTGTTTAACTGTTTAACTTCACATCTACATAGTTATGGAATGATCACAGCAGGCTGTTTTCGATAGTAGGGTTGTTATATTGTCACAGTGTATGATTAGCTAGTACAGTATGTATGATCAGTGAATGATCAGTCTTCAAAATACTATCTATTACCCTCTACCCATTCCTTTCATCCTTACTCCAGTGGTTTTTATTACCTCTTCCATGGAGGTTATGTGTTTGTTTCTGAAAACCAATTTCTATGAAACCTGGTAGCAGGGTGTAGCATGGGCCAAGGAAGAACCCATTCAATTTTGTAGCAGATCCGAGTCACACGGCAGATACACAAATTTGACTTCTCTTTAGCTTAAAATCCTGTAGCTGGCAGTAAAGTTTATTAGTACAAAACATAGTCAATGTAGAAATACAGTGACTTCACTGGAAATATATTCAGACAAATAAAGTGGTTGTAGATTTATATCCTAGAACTAGATCCTTGACTGCTTGTCCTGGCACACCGACACAGTAGTTTGATTGTTTATTTGTTTATTTGTTTATTGATTGATGGTTCATTGTACTATATATCTTTACTTAAACCATATTCAGATAAATACCCAGAGTGGACGATTTAATGGAAAAGTCATTCTCAAAAATAAGAAAAGTAGAAGGGGTTGATCAGTTTTGTCTCCTTTGTAGCTTTTCTAAGTATCACCCTCTCCTCAAACTTAGACTTATAGTGAACATTAATAAATATAAATCTTCTCAGCATTCTCGGAAGATTATGTGTCTTCTGTGGTCCGTGGTCTGCAAACAGACTCGGTGGGAATGAACTCGCAAGAGATAAGCACAGATCATGTTGTAGAACTAAGATTGACTTTTTTCTGTTAAGACTGACCATAAAAGTATGTCTACAGTATGTTGAAAACAGTGTGCTAATTGCCTTTTCTTCATTTTTAAAGAGAAAGACAATAATGTCGACCATGAGGAAGTGCAGCGGCAAGAGGAACACAAGCATGCACTTCACGAAGAGGTAGGGGTGTCTTATCAAATACACACAGAAAAGACACCAGTGAATGTCTGCACACATCGCTGCGAATTGTTGTAAGGTTATACGCAGTATGGTATAGTCTCAGATCAGCGATTCTTATGATTTTTTTTTAACCGTACTTAGCAAACCATGGAGGCGGACATCGATCCCGCAGACGATCCCAACAATCAAGGAGAGGATGAATTTGAGGAAGCTGAGCAGCCGGTCCGTGAGGAAGGGGAGGAAGAGGAGCCGGTGCCGCCTGGACGCACTCGTACTCACTTAATCAAAGAGAATCCGCATCAAGCTCATGCTGATGAACAGCTGGTGGTGAGTCTAACACAGTTATGCCAACCTTATAACTATGATGCTAGTTTACTGTATGGCTTGTGGTAGTTTGACTTATTTATTATCGTATTATTTTGCTACTTTTGTGTGTTCGACTGTATTCTGTATTGTTAGTTCGTAGAAGTTTCTTTTACCTTAATGCTAATTTTGAGCTAATTCATATTTTAGCCTGTTTTACAATAAAGCTAGTTTGCGTGTTAGCCTGTTTACTATAATACTAATTTATGGTTACCTTGATTATTATAACAGAACTGATAGTTTGTGCTTTAGTTTGTTTACTCGAAAGCTATTGTATTACTACTTTGTTTAGCTTAGCTAGTTGTTGGTTTAGCATGTTGGTTTACTATGATAGCGCTTTGTTTAGTCATACACTATAATGCTTTGAGTGTTTGAGTTTCTTGACTTTAGCGCTTGTTTATAGTTACTATGTTTACTGTGATGCTGATTTGTGCTTATCTATAGATTAGTGTAACGCTAGTTGGTTGGTTAGCCTGTTTAGTGGGGTTAATAAACCTTTACAGAACGACCCAAATTTAAGCTGATAAATTACACTTGTTCCTAGTTTGTAAAGAAAAGTAATGGTTTATTATTATACTTCAATGAAGCTGTTAGATAAGGAAATATCTTAAATCATTTGCAGACGTGAGGCTGCTTGTCGTACTTCGAGCTGATTGGTTATAAGACCTCGTAATAAAACAAGGCATTTTGGTATCTAAAAAAGGAAAATGAGTTAATAATTGCAGCGTAAATGAAAAAGATGAAACTGTGTTGTGTTTGTGCAGATGGCAGGAAACCCGGACCAGCAGGAAGACAATATGGAGGAGCAGTATCAGGAAGAGGGAGAAGATGAGGTGTCCTCTCTCTCTCTCTCTCTCTCTCTCTCTCTCTCTCATACATAAACTTTATATGTGACCTAATTGAGCATATGTGTCTTTCCTCTTAGGCTCAGGAAGATTTGGCTGTGGAGCAGAAACAGGGAGAGAGAGGAGAAGAGGCAGATCCTTACAACGAAGAGAACGGAGAGCAGGTACTTTCTCTCATCCTTTCATTCCTACACTATTTGCTTCAACTGTTTTTACATCAGCTCTGTTTTGTACAGTTAAACTTTCCCTAAGCCTAGAAGAATGTCTTATTTGGTTTATCTGAAAAATTTTAACCTTATCTAAACTTTAAATTAATATTCCTGATGCTTTATACTGAAAATATGTTATTTTATCTTCTGAATGATTCTGGCCTAGAATAAATATGTTCTGTGTACGAGTTTACATTAATTGTTCTTGACATTTCTTTTGGGATGACTTTGAAGTAATAGGTAATTTGTTTTTAAGTGTCGCTCTTACTCTATAAATTCATCGTATTTTAGTGATATTCATAGTGTGTGTGTGTGTGTGTGTGTGTGTGTGTGAGAGAGAGAGAGAGAGAGAGAGAGAGAGAGAGAGAGCGCGCCTTGAAAGCAGTTAGTTTAACTGTAGACATAATTGTCTGAATGGGAGATTACATGATTTTCTGAGGTTTCTGTTTACTACTCCCTCATTCCAGTGTCCCACTCCCTATCCTTACTTCTTTTTTTTTTTTTTTTTTATCTAAAAGCTTTGTACCTCTTTTGGTTTATTATAGAAGTGACACTACTAAGACAGCTCTTTAGACTATATTTTAGAAGTTCTAATATCTAAATGTTGCTGTACAAAAATCCCACATTTTAGCACTAATTCACCATGAAAAATTATTACAAAGTAAGTAATGCCTGAATTCTTTTCAAATCTTAAAATAAGTCCATAATAGTTAAAATTCCATTGACTTTACACACATACTGTGCACAATCACAATTTTTTTTTCTCATTTATATTAAATGTGTGGTTTGTGAAAAACTGTATATATTGATGTCACTTCCTTCAGCAGCCTGCTAAGTACGCCTTGTCTTCATTTGTCAGAAAAAGAAACTGGTTGTGTTTTGACATGTTTCTGATAAGATCTTGTATCTTACGTACACCAGGCAACCATAACATTAAAACCACTGACAGATGACGTGAATAACATTGATTATCTCGTTACAGTGGTACCCGTTAGGTACCAAGTGAACAGTCAGTTCTCGAAGTTGATGTACTGGAAGCAGGAAGTGTAGCGATCTGAGCGACTTTGACCAGGGCAAATTGTGATTTCTAGATGACTGGGTCAGAGCATCTCCAAAACAGCAGGTCTTGTGTGGTGTTCACAGTATACAGTGGTTAGTACCTACCAAAAGTGGTCCAAGGAGGGACAACTGGTGAACCAGCGACAGGGTCATGTTCAGCCAAGGCTCACTGACACATGTGGGCAGTGAAGGCTAGCCCATCTGGTCTGATCCCACAGGAGGGCTACAGTAGTGCAAATTGCTGAAAAAAGTTAATGTTGACTCTGGTAGAAGGTTGTCAGAACACACAGTGCATCACAGCTTGCTGCGTAGACACAGACCGGTCAGGGTTCCTATGCTGATCCCTGTCCATCTCTGAAAGAGCCTACAATGAGTGTGTGAGCATCAGAACTGGACCATGGAGCAATGGTAGAAGGTGGCCTGATCTGATGAATCACGTTATCTTTTATATCATGTGGATGGCCGGGTGTGTGTGTGTGTGTGACACTGGCAGTGTGATGTTCTGAGCAATGTTCTGCTTGGAGTCCTTGGCCTCTGGCATTCATGTGGATTGTAACTTTGACACGTACCACCTACTTAAACATTATTGCAGTCTAAGTACGCATCTTCATGGCCTTCATCAGTGGCCTCTTTTGTGGGATGAGCTGGACAAACAAGTCTGATCTTTAGAGGCCCCTTTTCAACTAAAGGATCTGCTGCTGACGTCTCAGTGCCACACACTCAGCACACCTTCAGATGGGTCAAAGCTGTTTTGGTGTCACAAGGGCGACCTACGCAGTATAAAGCAGGTGGTTTTAATGTTATGGCTGATTGATGCATGTCTAATTTTGTTTAAAGCAGATTGTGTGTGTAACTCCTCTTAGAGTGTATGCACTTTCCGTTAACGATATAAGTAGTAATGGTTAATAGCAATTCAAGATTGTAAACTAGGCATTCTTCCTGTCAAAAACAGGAGTTATTAGAGAGAACTGCTTTTAGGGTGGAGAGAGTGGAGACAGCTCATTCTTGTGAAGATTTTCTTGCTGGTGTTTTATTTGTTGTGGTCTGTGAGAAATGATACAAAATGTATACGTACTGTAGTTGCACAATTTTTCCTCCATTTTGCACTAATTCATTTATAAATAATGAATCCTTTTAAGGGCAACTCTTACAAAAAATATCCCATTTACGTTGCTGACAAACAAGTCAGATTACCAAAAGGTTCTTTTTTTTTTTTTTTTCACAAAAGATCATTTGGATGGCAACCTATTTAATGACAATAAAAGCAACTTTTCGTGTTTGTTTTTGGTGGTTAATTGGTGAGTCAGGGTTTATAAAGTGAGCCTAAATGTTGAGGGCAGCTGAATATCAGCATTCAACATCATGGAATTAGGTTGATAAATATGAAGGTGTCTCATTTGAACAATAGTGTCAACTGTGTTAGCATTAAAGACAGTTTGGCCATTTTTTAAAGCGTGACTCTATAGCATGTGAATGTCATTCAGAGCAAGTGTATAAAGATTTGGACATGTACTGTAGACCGGACCACAGGAGACTCATAACCTTCCAATAATTCTGAGTTGATTTTAATTTATAGTTTTGGAAAAGATAGACTTCCATTACTTATCCAGAGTAATTATAAGAGCTTTTACTTACAAAGCATGTATAGGATTTCATTGTTGAAAGGCATCAATCAGGACAGGGGTATAAAGAAATCCTGAAAACATTAGATGTACAAGACACGCTGAAGACCACCATGGACAAGTGGATAAAATGGAGCACCACAGTGACATCACCAAGAACAAGATGACAATTCAAACTGGAAATGGAAAAGACACAGATTTATCAAGGAGGCTGCCAAGAGAGGCAGCATTAAAAGTGCCCAAATTAGTACCCAAATACCATATGTATGGGCACAAAAACCTCCATGCCTCTGTCAGACAGCTGCAGATAAAGAAAAAATTATATTCCATCATGATAACGCACAAATCCAAGTCAGCAAAGGAATGGCTTCTATAGATTATGCTCAGTCAGAGCTCAGATCTATATCCTATCCAAAAATTGTCAAATGGCTCATAGAGGGCTGGGCACGATTTATCTTTGTGCCAATTTTATCATCATAAAGTCCTGCAGTTTGAAAAGAAATTGCCCTGTATAATTGACATGTCCAAAGGTTTTTGTGCTTACACATTTGCACGTGTATGTGTGTAGGATGATGCTAGAGAGCAGGAGGATGCTGCGGGGCCTGAGAAACAGCCTGCCAAAGACCCTCATGAGGAGGAGAACTATGAAGAGGAAGAGGAGGAGCCTGAGGAAGAGGCTAATCGCAGGGCGGAGATGTGAGCCTTTCGTTTGTGTCCTTTCGTTACTGTAGAAGGATAAAACTGTGTGAAGCAGCGATTCCACTGGATCGATCATCTTTTGCGGTAAGGCTCCCTCGAGCTGGACATACTAGATGGATGAAAATCAGCTGATCCGCTTAACTATATTTCTGTTCACTGTGCCTTTATTTTTCTAATTTGTAAATGGAGCACTGTTTAACGAGAAACCTGCTCGTTCTGCTTTAGACAGTACACAGAGTTTATGATCAGAGTCCCATTTTAAAATAAAAAAAAGCAGATATTTAATGTTTACCATTGTATATGTAACTTCTGTCTTGTTTTTTAAGCTAGCTATATGGCTGGATGTTTTTTTTTTTTTTTTTTTTGGGGGGGGAAATGGACAGTGCTTTATACGAATACTGTTAGTGTCACTACATGAATGTTTAGTATTTGTTAGCAAAATGGCTGTTACTAATGATTATATTTTTATTTCAGCTTTATAAGGGTTGAATAATTATTTTTTTGTCGCGAATGCATATAAAGAAAATATTTTAAGTTGCTACAAACTAGTGTCGAGCAACTCCGAAATTATCCTTTTGTGTCGTGTTTGAATGTCATATTTCTGTTGATCGGTTTACTTTGTACTGTATGTTGGATTTGGCTGTCATGCTATAATTTACTGCAGTCACTGTGCAATTAGCACTGTCAAGTCTCTACTTGGGAACATGCCCTCATAATTTTTTAAATAGAAATGAAAAGGCTAAACTTCATGCCGTGTTAATTGTGCAGTTCCGACACTCAGGCCCTGATTTACTAAAATCTCACGTAGCGTATGCAAATTTTTGCTCATTTTCACGTGCCGTGTCTTAATTCGTGTCCTTCTGTTAATACACTTAAATGTATTACACTGTGCACATTTCTAATTGGTAGGAAAGTGTGACAAAAAATATGATATGAAACCAACTTTACTGTAGTAATATTCAGTCAATATATTCAGTTTGTCTTCTTGTGATACTGAAGCATGATTTCTCATTATTAACCTACTTTAAAACAAACAAAAATGTCCAGTAACAGGTATGGAAATGGTGGAAATGGATTTTTGCGAAATACCCAGCAAACAGAACATGCATCTAACATTAGCTTATGGGTTTCCTATTGTGAGTCTTCCAAAAGCCTTCTGCCAACATTTAAGGAACGTTCACACCAAGTTATTATGCATCAGAACGTTACCAGAATTTGGGGAGCATTAATACAACCAAATGGGAATGTTCTCCAAAGGCACCCACATTACAAACATTAGAAGAACGTTAGAAAGACGTTCCATAAACCAAAACATGCTACTAAAATCTTACGTAAAACTAACCTTCCTGGCAAACCGCAGGACAACCAAACAAACCTTCATGGCTTCAACATTATCGTAACTAAAAAATATGATGTTTCCAGAACGTTCTGGGAACCAAAAATTGTTAGCTGCATATATTGTCCAGGTGTATTAATCTGCTCATGCAGTCACCGCTCCCTAAGTGACTTACAGCTTTACTCAATCTGTCTGCATTGTTGCTGGCTGTATTTTGCACCCCAAGTTGTATATGAATATTCATATGAAAGACGCGATCCTGCGTAGACCCCGTTAGATCAGCCTGCACCTGGTTTTTTTTTTTTTCTGGAGTTCTCAAGTTAATTTTAGTAAATCAGGGCCTGAGTTTTTTCCTGTTAAATGATTTCTTTATTTGTAGTTTCAATATTGAACATGATAATGAAATGTATGTACTGAGAAAGAAAAGAATTCCACTACAACTCGTGTTTTCACTGCTAAAGTGGAAGCCTGTGATGGACGGGTGTCTTGTTTTGGAAGTACAGGCTCTGTGTCCAGAGTGTCCATGTTCCTGGGTACTGAAGATGAACGAATAAACTAGAGACTGTAAGCTTTCAGTACTTGTTAGTCACGTTAGCCTTGTGGTTACAGTGCAGACTTTAGACAGCAAGCATACTGTATCTTAGCTAAAGGAATGTTTACATTAGAATTTTTTGGCCAAACTAGAGCTTTAAGTAACCTCAGCTTTTACTCCAGTAAAATTATGCTAAAAACAGACATGTGCCAACTTTTATCTCTAATTCACAATATCATAGTGTAATTATTCCTTAATCAGTCTACTTCTTTAAATTGGTCCATTGTCTTGAAGCTGAGTTCATCTCTGGAATGCTTATCCTGGCCAGTGGAAGACAATCCTGTGCACGTTAGATACACACCTCATGTCATCAGCTGATGCGTCTGTGATGTAAATACAGTGCAAATTTCAACATGGAGATAAGAACCGTTATAATCAAACAAGTAAAATAACACTTGAGGAACGTGTGGGAGAACTGTGCACCGATATTTGAAATTTATTTCCAATAACGCTGCCAGAACCCATCTTAACGTCTGTCTTTTTTTTTTTTTTTTTTCGGCTGTAGTTTATTCAACTGGATACTGAACACGACTTACTGTTTTGTGTAGACGTTATATATTTGGGTTTGTGAATGTGTCACTACAAATTATTCTATTTATTTTGCCAAGTATTATTGTTGTTGTTATGAAGAAAATCCCTCCTTTGCTGGCAAAATGACCCTTTAGATTACGGTGGATAATATTTTGCCCCATGAAAACACTACATTTGTTGTAATGATATTGCAAGAACAATCTTTTAGGTAAAGGTTAATGTATTTAATACACTGTATTAAAGTAAGACACTTTATGTAAAAAGTAGAAAGTGTATTCATTTCTTTACAAAAGGCTTTGGGAAAACTTGGGCAGAGATCGTTCATTCACACACACACACGCACACACAGACACACACAATGGGTATATTTGTCTTACTAGAATTACAAGGACCTTCCATTGAATTCATTAGTAAAACAGTTAATTAATGTTAAACCTGACCTCAGACCAACCAAAATAAAACCTTTTTGACTTTTTGCTATTTAAATTAAAAAAATGTTTTGTAAAAGAAAGATTGTTTTCTTTATAAGGACCACCCAGACGTCCTCACAAGGTCAAAACTGTCCCCATGTTGTTACACACACACTACATGATTGTAGTTCTCTTTGTTGTGGTCTTGCCACTACAACTCGACTTTATTCCCAGTTTATTAGCCACTAGATAATAAAAATTCTGCATCTCTGTGTTGGTGCCATACAGGCTGGTTAGAGTATTTTTATCCAGTGCTATGAAAAAGTATTTGCCCCTTCCTGATTTCTTTTTTATTTTTTGCATGTTTGTCACACTTGATTGTTTCAGATCATCAACCAATTTTTAATATTAGAAAAAGACAACCAGTGTAAACAGAAAATGCAGTTTTTAAGTAATGATTTTATTTATTAAGGGGAAAAAAAAAACTATCCAAACGTACATGGTCCTTAGGTTCCGCAGCAGGACAATGATCCAAAACGCGCCAGCAAGTCCACCTTTATAAATAAATAAAATGAAGGTTTTGGAGTGGCCTAGTCAAAGTCCGGACTTGAAGCCAAATGAGATGCTGTGGCATGACCTTAAAAAGGCGGTTCATGCTTGTAAAAACCCTCCAATGTGGCTGAATTAAAAGAATTCTGCAAAGTAGAGTGGGCCAAAATTCCTCACAGTGACGTGAAAGACTCATTGCCAGCTTTTTCAAAATGCTTGATTGCAGTTGTTGCTGATAAGGGTGGCACAACCAGTTATTAGGTTTAGGGGCACTTATGTCTTAAGGCAATGTCACTTTGTCACTTAAGACAATGTATTCTTGGATAGTTTTTTTTTTTCATAATAAATAAAATCACTACTTAAAAAGTGCATTTTGTGTTTACCTCGTTTATCTTTGTCTAATATTTAAAACAGTTTGATGATCTGAAACATTTAATTGTGACAAACATACAAAAAAAAAAATAGAAATCAGGGAGGGACAGTCCTATTTTTCACAGGACTGTAATTGTTGATCTCCTAAGACTTTCACAAATGGAATGGTGCAATAAAGGAAAAAACATCCAGTGAGCAGCAGTTCTGTGGACGGAAATGCCTTGTTGATGAGAGAGGTCAGTGGAGAATGGCTAGTCTGGTTCAAGCTGACAGAAAGGCTACAGCAACCCAGATAACCACTCTGTACAACTGTGGTGAGTCCAGTGTTCTTCAGTGGCCTTCCCACTCACCAGGTCTGAATCCTATAGAACAGCTTTTGGATTTGGTAGAACAGGAGAGCTGCAGCATGAAAGTGCACCTGAAGGATCTGAGGGAATTGTCTTCTCATGGCAGTCATGCCAATGTGGACCAGCAGTGCAGAATCCATGCCATGAGGAATTGAGGCTGTCCTGAGATGGACTCCCTACCCCAGTATAAGTATAGTGTTCCTAATAAAGTGCTCAGTGATTTTATGCGCAAAAGTTGGCGTTCTCTCTCTCTTAACTGTAGTTAACAAATAGTGAACAATATCGACCAATTGAAATGTATGAATTTTAAGTTTCATAAAAAACAATGAGAACAATTCCATTTAATGCTACATCATTGATGATAAATAAATAAATGGGTTAAGGCAATCCATTTCCTGTACTGACTAGTGTTAGGGCTAGTGTGTGAGACGCTGTAGGAGTGTATTACTCATAGCAGCATTGTCATTTCCTGGGATGACAATCCTGTGCTTAGAAACTGAAACGTTGAAGGGCTAGAGGCCAATTTACACACTGGGCATAAAAAGGAAATAAATAAATAGAGACTAGAACTAATTCTTTTAACTGCACACTTGCCAAGGGGTGACAAATTAAAGGAAGAGCTAGCGGCACTGGTATGTTGTGGGAGGGTTGTTTTTGCTGGCAAGTTTCTGCTGTTTTTGCTCTGCCCTTAAAGGGAACCATCACTGCAAATCAGTCTGAATTTATTCTGATTCATCATCTTTCCTTAGAGTAAAGATCATAACTCTGACTTAGGGGGAAAAAAACAAAGAAAACCCAAACTCAACTTGGAATTCCTGCTCGAGAAATCAGGCTGGTCTCCTCAGTGCTGAGTTCAGCAAGTGACAGGAGCGGTAAACCAAGTAGCCCTTCTTACATTTTAAATGAATTATGCTGTTTATACAAGTACAGTGGCTCTAACAAAACTCTGCTTGACACCCTGTTATAATGGCAGGGTTTTGTGAAGCTAAAGATTGAAATGAGGAGGTGATACATGGAGCTTTCCATATTCTTTTTTTCTTACTTTGTAGCACAGAGGTCACGGAGGAACCGAGAAATGAGGTCATTCCAAGCACCAACTGTCTCTGACCCCGCCTCAGATCACATTCAGTGATGGCGAACTGAATGGTTTGAGGAGAATTCAAATGACAGAAATATTATCCTATGGCCTTCACAGTCATTATCTCTTCAACTTCAGAACTTCAGAACTTCATTTTGTCACGGTCAAAAGAATTTCAGTAATGGGCCTGAAGAAGTTCCAAAGACCTCTATTGCTTTAATACTAAATAAAATAAAGTCACTTTGGCCTTAGATTGTGCAGGGAAAGTAGACGTGTGGGTGTGAACGCGTATATCCTTTCTCTCAGCGTCCTCGGTGTCCTAAATTGTCCTGCGTCTTCGGCTCATGTTTCAGTGGAACTGATATCGATACTGAATTTTAGACTGAAACGCCGAAGTGCGTATGAATTAATGAAGCGCCGCTGAAAGGAACGAAGCTGCTGTCATGAAAGACACGCTGCTCCATTGTGTCGAGTCTTTCAAACACATTCAAACGAGGATAAGCTTCTGAGAGTCTTTCTGTGAGGGCTAGCAAGATTGGAGACACTTGTGAAATCTTGATCCACTCCTAGAGGCTGAATATTTTAAGCTCCTTTACATATATTCTTAGGTTAGTGAATAGTTTAAGTACGGCTCAGAACTCAGGAATGAATGGTTAAGTTTTTTTTTGCAGGATTTATGATGAATTTTCTTTGTCATTATCAGCAGATCAACTGACTGGGTTTTGGAATTGATCCAAAATGGTTCAGGGTCACATCAAAGTCAAACATCAAACAGCCTCCTTCATGTTTAAAGTATATTTAAAGGGTTATTCAGCCATCCAAATCAGGATCAAAAGGGATTAGGCTTGTGGTCGAGGCATTCCCAGTGACACCATAGGCATAGAGTTACACTTGTTACTCCTACAGTCAGGTCTTTGTAATTAAGGATACATGTATCCAGTACTGAGTATTGGTATCAAACCTATATTAGTATGGAAGTGGTGGATCTGTAGGTGTAACGTGTATGATTTGAATGGTTTTCATCTTTTTTATGCAGTCAGTCAGGTAGCATAGGATCATTATTAATCAGCAATGGCTGGCTCTCAGAGCTATGAGATGCGTATTTTGACTAAAATGTAAAACAGAATCAGAGAATGGATCCCCAAAGATGAGAGTTTAAAACCGAAAATCATGCCATGCATTTACACTCCTAACACAAAGTGCTGATTGTTGTGGCTTCTTAATGACTAACATGATACTGACTTTTAAGCTTGCAGTTATGATGTTGTCTTTAGCCAATACTAGCACACGGTTTGGACTTCAATTGCTGAAGGATGGAATCTCTGATATGTAATAAACTTTGAACTGGAACATGACAGGATGCAAACAATAACAAAAAATAGACTGCTTTAATTTCCAATACAAACTGACAAATTATATACAAACAGTGCAATGCAGAAACGGTACAGTATGTTAGAAGAGATCATGGCGTTTGCTGCTTCCTGTCCATTAGGACGGACATCCTGTCTAAGATGTGCCAATATCACAGAATGATACAAAGCCTGGAGGATTCTGGATAACCGGGAGGCACCAAATCTTCTGGCAGCTTTGGGATCCCATCCAGGACTTTGAGTTTTGGCAAATAGGAGAACACACTGCAGAAGGACAAAAAAATAAAATGAAATAAATATCAGGGTCGTGTTCACCAAGTCAGATTATAATATTAACTCATTTTAAAGGAACAATTTGAGAAAAAAAAAAATATGTACACAATGCTGCCACGTGAACTAATGCTAACCAAGACATGTTTGGAGTGTCTGAAGTATAATGTTTGCACTGGAAATACGAGACTCCTAGAGCCAAAATGAACACTTATTTATATTCATGTTTATTGCACCCTCTAGAGGCCTGGAGAGTAAAGTGCCTAGGGAGCTGATAAAGAACCTGGCCAGGAGAGGGCTGTGTGTGTGGCTGATTGGAGGCAAATGCTTCTTACATCTGTCTCTTGCTTTGCCTTTAACCTTAGTCTGACTTTTAGATATATTTTTAGTAACCTTTTTAGTTATTAAATGTTTAACTTATGTTTCTATCTTGCTCCTTGAATGTAAACCCCAATCCTTCAATAAATTCTAAAAATTTGAGTTCACTCTACTTACTGTACATGTCTAGACATTCGTTTTTGTTGCTGCATATCAAGATCAGTCAGTATATATAGGCCATATAGTCTAATTATGCACTCATTTTAAGATGTTAACATTTCTATCATAACACCTAACACTTGTATGAATCCTATTACAAACAGATACGTATGGTGAAAGTTCCACATGGACAGATTTTTAAAAATGTGTGTAATTATTTTAAATATATTAATGTTTATTTAATTTTTGGAAGAAGTCTCTGGTGTTTGTAACAGTCTTTGGGAAAGGAGCACTTTCCAGATTCAAAGTTTTTGTCTTATTAATTTCAAGAGAGTAAAAACGTGAGGCATGCGAGTGAACAACTGCTTCTCGTTGCTATAATTTCAAGTGATAGCATTCAATTTCATTTCATATCATTTCAAGTCATAACAGACACTAACAAGTTTTGCAGATGTTTTACATCAAATGTAAATATAAATTTACAAAAATGTTTTATTGTACTTTACTTGGTAAACAATTTAATATAGGACTGTACTATAGGAAAATAATCATGTTTTGGGTGGTATTAGTACCTCCACTTCACTTCAGGCCTCAAAACAATATCCCATAGTTTATTTACTTTCCTGTAACAGCGTACTATTAGTATGTTTTATTCCTTATCTACAATAGCCTCATAATGCCATTGCAAAACTAAAGAATCAAACTTCTGGCATCAAACAGTAAAGAGGATCATTGTGTACAGCTACAGAGGTAGAAGAATTTTATATACGAGTTGCCTCTCTCTCACTTGCTCTCTCTCTCACCGTGAGCGGTAGTCCTCCAAGAACTCACAGGGGTTATGTCTGAGTGTGAGTGTGTGCAGCGGTGTGTGTTCCAGCAGCTTCAGCTCTGCCAGACTGCTGATGTTGTTCTCAGACACACACAGGTGCTCGATTGCAGGGATATTTGGCAGCTGATCGAGAGACTTCAAGTGATTCCGGTGCAGGTTCAGGCTTTTACATCTACAGAAGGCAAAATGATCACTGACAGTTAGTGTGAGACAAAGTAGATACTCTATGTTTTCATTCAAATCCATTTTTCCATTCTTTTATATTTTAATAATTTTCTTATTTTTTTTAATTCGTTCTCCTTCTCTTCTTACTTCCTTCATTTCTTTTTCAGATTTCCTTCATTTTCCTTACTTC
>JAOVYU010000038.1:8347604-8359871 GCA_025674565.1 Synodontis membranacea | reverse complement strand
TATTATTATTATTATTATTGTTATTATTATTATTATTATTATTATTATTATTATTATTTTGTATTTAAAATAATAATGGCATGCTTTAAGCTCTGTCCCAGGTATAATATTTACCCCAGACATACCCCACCAGACCACCAGATGAACTTCTTATCTTGCTTTGCTTATCATTTCAATTTCCTGTTCCACCTCTACATAGAGCACATGCGGTATTACTCAGTGCCAGTGATGTTTCTCTAAAGTGGGACTCTCCGTGTCAGGTACAGTACTTCAGAGGCCAGGCAAGACTTTCAGAGAACAAATAATGCAACAGTCCAGAGAGTGCGCAGGGGTGTGTTATTGAAAAGGTTCCAGCTTGTATGCGTGCATGGGATTTGGGGTGGTTTAAGAATGCTATGGACACACACGGGCATTCTTGAAATGTTCCGGACTCAGTCCTTTGTTGAATTTGAAGGATCCTAGGCATCGGAAGATCTTTGAAATGCAGCCGTTAAAGATCCTTCCGTGACACGAAACAGAAACACCCGAGGAACACTCTGACACATTGCTAGTCTTTCTAGTGAGTTCTGAGCCTCGTGTTATGCTGCACCTGCCTTTTTCCCTACGAAAATTAACCATGGTTTACAGTGGATTGCCGTTTTTCATGGTTTTCATGGTTTTTTGGGTAACTATGGAAACCATGGTTTATGACTATGGTTTTATCATGGTTTCAGTACAGTTAAACCCTAGTATAATCTTGGTCATAAACCATGGCCTTTTTTTTTACCATGGCCTTTCCAAACCATGCTTTTTACAAACCATGGTTTTCTTCTTTAAATCTCTAGCTCCATTAATCTGGTTTCACAAAACTTTAGTGCACTAATGCATACACCAAACAATGAATAGGCTATGTGTAAAAGACTGCTATATCATTTTAAAGTTATGTACAGTAATGTACAGTCTATCGAAAGATTCTACAATTTAAAAAAAAGTGCTTGTAATACAGTGTTTTGCAATATCATTACTTCCATCATAGCCGGCAATGGGCCCATTTACAGTAGGTTTGGTGTGGGTTGGCCCTAGTCCACACTTCCAGACAAAAACCCGGATGGGCCCCACAAGGGCACATTTGCTGGGTCCTTTTTAAAACCATAGTACAGTAGTACCACAGCTACCATGAAGTGCTATGGATAAACCATGGTAGTACTATGGGTAGTACAAAAGTACCATAAGGGACCATAGTAAAACTATGGTTACTGCATAAAAACCATAGGAAACCATAGTGAATTTTCATAAGGGTTGGTATTTTTGACCTTGGTCCTTTCTGTCGTTGTCGATTTTTTGATCTTCCATTTCAGATAGACGTTTGTTTATTGTGGCCTTGCCTGTTCTTACCCTGGAATTCAATTGAATAAACCTTGTGTCCGTGGATCCTTATAAACTGCCCTGAGTCTTCGGTTATGTCAAGATCAATTTATATGGTTGCATGAATTTAATAGTGAACAATCCTTGTAAAAAAAGAGAGGTTTTTTTTTTCAGAGACATTGGGTCCTGCATTATCCTGATGTATTGCAAAAATGAAATTAGAACAGCGTGACATGCTTCTAAATGTCTTGGTCTGGTCAGATCAAGACGATGAGGTCAAAACGACTCATGGAGCATCATACAGTACAGTGTGTGCATGGCTTAGTTCTCTAATAAACATGAAAGAGCAATAAATAAAGAACAACAATCATTTTTGTGTTGTAGAGATGATGTTCAGGTTGTTTTGGAGCTGAAAAAACAACAAAAAAATCTAAGTATTTAAAAATGACTGGGGTTTTGAGATGTAAAGCAGAAAGGTGGTGGTGGTGTACCATTTCCATCTTCTCTTATTTCTTCTGCCACCTGTACACAGATCATGTGAAAGGCTTTATATGTCATCAGCATTATTTATTGATATATCAATCATCATTGCGAAAAAGAGACTATAGACTAAGACTCGTAAAAGAGAGAGAGAGAGAGAGAAAAAAAAGAGGCAGGGCTGTAGGTCATGAAAGAGTGAAAGACGCAAAATTCCTTTATTCAATCATCAACATGGGCAAGATTAGAAAACACACAGTTTAAAAGAAACAAAAACGTGCTGACCTTCATAATTCAGGCAGTAGGCAATGAAAATAGCTACGTGTCTGTAACTGCAGCATATACATTTTTAGAGCGATAATTAAGACAGCTTATGGTGCAATCATTTTGCCTAGGAAGCAACGGAAGCGCATTTTGCTTCCATGCACAGTGGGATCACCAGTGATTAGATTTTATCAAAGGACCACAGTTGGAGATGGTCGAAATTTCGGGGTCAGAAAGTTTTCAAATCTACAACCTTCATGGCAGCAAACTATTTGGAAGGTGTGACAGAATAAAGTAACCACAAATGTAAGCGCCTGGAGTTTACTAGTTTATTAGTAGAGTTAAAGGCCATGAAAGCATGTTTAGGAAACAAAGCATCATGGAAATTTTAAATGAAAATTGCTCTGCTCCTGTCAGGAAACCAGCCTGTGGTTGGACCTTACAGCAGAATAATAAACCAGAAAGTGTTGGAATCCACACAAAAGTGATTCAGTGCACGCTGAATCTGGCTTCATCCCTGAATTTCATATACGTTTCTCATATACTTCCTTCCTGCAATGTTGCACCGATATCGTTTCTCCTTGAAAATGTCACGCTTCACCTTTCAAGCTTGTGCACGTTATTCTACTTTCTCTGACCTTGTGTAATTTCAGTCTGTTTCACTGGTGAAACAAAACCTTAATAAGCTGCCTTGACATCCTACAGCGCAGCAGAGCCGAACGCAGCTCCTCGGTCATCAGCGAACTTTAGTGACTCTTTAGTGATAACGGCTGGTTCTGACTCTAAATATAAATCACTAAAAGAGCAGAGATGGGTCTGGCCATTAGGTGCCAAATATTTTGTTTGCTACTGCATATAGCCATGTTTAATTCATGTAATGACTTACTTTTGCCTTTATTAGGAGTGATCATGAAAACACGTAACATCATCTGTTCATATCTGTTAAGCATAATGTCATCAGAGATTAGACTCCATCGCACGTCTTTCAGCCTCACAACACACGCAATCTTATGTCCTTAAGCCTTCTTTATTTCTTTTCTTGTCAAAAGCTGCTTTTGACATTCTGCGGCATATCAGAGCCAAACAGAGTGAGCTTTAGCGACGCTCCCTGAGAACAGACGATGCGTCACTTGAAATGTTCATTCCTTTGACCTTCACATTTAAGACTCTAAAGCAGGATGAGGCACTATTCTTTGCCATTAAGCAATGTTTTATAAATGGTATGGATTATTTGGGTAGCTTTAAAGTGAGTAACGAGGAATTACGTGCATAATCTGAGTGCTCCTATATGCTAAACACAATCTTCCTTCTCTCACAGATGGCATTTAAAATGCCACTGTGATTAATTCTGAAATCGAAAGTACCATAGCGCTGTGACTTAACGGTGTGTGACTAACTTGCTTCAGCTGACTGCATAGCCAAATTTCTTTCATTAAGCATCACTGATTAAATTTGCAGTTGCAGGCAGGCAGGCAGGCATTTCATACAGGTTATGCTTCATTAAATGAAGTATCTGAGACATATATTCATGTTTCATTTTTAGTGCATCGCCGCTATTCAGGATGCGTTCTGAGTACTATTACTGGATTCCTGTTACAGACCTGATAATTAAGACATAATGGGCAACAACAACAACAACAACATAAAAAGAAATGGATGTGGTGAACGAGAGGAACAAGAAAACAGAAAGTGAGGACAACTGGCTTTTGTGTTCACGGCTTACAGAAACTAACGTTTACTGTAAATACACCATACCATATCATAATTTAAGATTTTATTTTGGCAACTTTCTAATCTTATGAACAGGCTACCATTATATGATTTCTGGGGCAGCATGGTGGTGCTGTGGTTAGCCATGTCACCTCAGGACGAAGGCTCTGGTTCAGGACGCACTGGCTGACTGGGTGTGAAAGGTTTTTCATCTCTGTGCTAGCCTTGCGACAGACTGACCACCTGCCCAGGGTGTACCCCCATCTCCATTGGCTGGGACTGGCTCCCCGTGACCCTTAACAGATAAGTGGTATAGATGATGGATAGATATGATTATTCTATTTTAGGAGGTACGATCTTGTTATGTTCTTGTTATTTTTAATTACGTGTCCTTTCCACTGACTGTTGTGTATGCTTCATACCACATTCAAAAGGCACGTTCCCTTTGGAAGTCATGGATTATCCATAGCCATCTGCACATTGGATTAGTTTTATTATTATTAGTGTAACTTTGGGATTTTACTTCCATCCATATCTGTCATGTTAGTGTTCCTGTGTCTGAAAAGACACACTAATACTATGAATGTAGAGATAAGTCCAGGTGACATATGTATGTTTGACCTGACATCCTGAAAAGAGTTTTTTTCCCTTCCCATTTTTTTCCATTCACTACGGATATACTCCATCCTGCGGCTCGTTTTTGTTTCTCTCCTACTGAACCCAAACCGAAAGTGTCCAAGTCCTAGCTGTGTTTCAAATGAAGAGCAATAAAATATAGACAGTGTTTAAAAGGACTTGTCAGAGAAACCATACTTCAGGGGGATTTAGGTATAATTTTGAGTTCATAGATCAGGTCCATATGTTATGGTCTTATGAAGAAACTAATGGTCACGAGACCTACAACAAGCTGTTATGACGAACATGTGCATCATCTGTGCATCATATGTCTGGACAAGGTTAATAATATCAGTGGTTTTGTTTTATTAATACAGTGTTGTTTTACTCTGAATGCTGACTACACTTACATAAAATCAGGAATACTGGTACTTGTACTTAAACAGTAATAACTGCTGCTACAGTACATGTTTCAGTCTGTCTGTATTACTGCAACATTTGCACATACACGTCTGCTCCGTTTTCACTCATTGACTTAGTATTAATTCATATTTCTTGGCACTTTAACGCTTAGTGCACTTATTTTACCGGACTCAATTACTATCCACTAAAGAATCTTAATTTGCTGCAAGAAGGCAATGATCGAGCTATTTCAATGGCCGTGGTATACGGAAATAAAAATCATCCTGGGTATCCTAGCTGACTTTGTATAAAAACAAGAAGGTTATTAGTCATTGTACACATCCACAGCATAGCTACATAACGACATGTCCAGCTTTCACTCTCATCAGTACATTCCTACCTGAAACGTACACGTTTTCAAGGAACGAAATGGTGAATGAAAGACAGATTTTCCACATTCATATTTTATTTCTGAAATCAAGAATACAGCTGGTGTGTCATTCAAATCCCTGTACACCAAACAGATGGCCTGCACACTGAGTCACCATGGTAACCCTGCTTCCCATAACTGTACATTCATGAAAGTGAAGATTCGTCTAAAAGGCTTGTCAATATTTCAGCAGTGCTTCAGCCGAGTCGAAGATTAAAAATACTACGGTTCAGGACAGCGGGGAAAAAAAGGTAGAAAAGTAAGAGGGAGAAAGATGTAAGAGAAAACTGCACGTATATATATATTTAATATTTAATAAATATCTATTTTGTAAACACAGTAGCAAATTTACAGGAATGAAGAGTACATACGCTGCGGCCGGTGAAAAAAGAAATGCAGTTAATTAGCTCAATAAATACGCAGAGATGCACGTGCTGCTTTTACCATCATGGCCACGGAGACCGTTTTCTCAGATATATTTACAACATCTGCTCCTGTGGTTAAAGCTGAGAGTATCAAAATACAATCACATATGACGTAGAGTATAATTTGCGTATGCAGGGTTCTCTCTGTAGAAAACCATGAAGGGAAAAAAAACGTCAATAGCGCGCTTGGGGCCTCGTCACTTTCCATCACCGATGCACTACACGGCATCAAAGTCAGGATCGAACGGATCGACGACCTCCGGGTTCATGACTCGGCCCATGAAAAGGATGGACCCTACGAGAAAACACGTACATTTAACATTAAAAGGACATTTTAGTCAAAAATGAAAATCCTTTTTTCCCCCCTTACCCTAAATATCAAACACCCAAGACATACAGTGTCTTATATTTCCTTTTTTGATTTTAGTTCTGCTAGTTCTGTAGTGTACAGAATCCAGTTTATCACACTGCAAAACAGATGCCCACCTCCTCACACAACTGCATTAAACTGCTTTGTTGAGCTGTTCAGTATGTCAAACAGAAACGTATGGCACCATGTGACAATTTTATCTATGCAGTTGTAGATGAGCCTTCATACAAGCATCAGAAAAGGAGAAAAATGACAGAATTGGACGAAAACCAAATCGATTCGTATATCGCATTTTAATTGAGACTTACTCTGCTACTGTATGAATCTGCTTATATTCCGTTAATTTACTGAGCCAAACGAAGTTTTGACATTTTGCTAAACTGGAGGCTGTGAGCTGCAGTTCCTTGTCAGCCACATTAGCATCATGGTTCCAGTGCAAACTAAAGAAGCAAATGGCAGACATCAGACATTAAAGTGGATCTTTATTAAATGTTAAAAATATATGTTATACCTGTCTTCCTGTTACGGATGATGAAAAAGAAGGGATGATCGGCCATAACCTGAGGGTATAACACCATGGTCCTCGTCAGAGCAATCATTCCTGTGGAAGAAAACAGCTCCCATCAACTCATTTAATCTGGAGCACCTTTGTGGCAATAACTGATAATACAGCATGTGTTGCATAAAGGTTTGGTGACAGTGATGACCAAACACATCTGGGTGTCTTTGTATTGATAAAGTATCCTGACACCAGTGAAGTCCCAGCAAAGAAGCAGTAGTCTGTTGGCAGTCTTGTTCTTGAATATTGCTGAATACAGGAACACAGACTGAACACCAGAGGGCACTATTACAATAACTAAACATTTAAAAGCTTTCAAGTCCAGTCTGATGATTGTGAGGAGTTTTTTTTTTTTTTTTTTTTTAATTATGGTTTTAGAATCTAATAGAGACAAAGAGAGAGGGATGAAATGAATGTGTGCACCTGATCCGGCAGCTCCCTCCGCTCCCTCCTCTGTCACCTCCAGGTAAGCCTTCTGTACGGCTTTCCCGATAAACATTTCCTTCCCTTCTGCAGGTCAGAACAGACGGTGTGAAACGAAGGAGGAGAAGGAGGAGAAAGCCAAACAAACAGGACAGAATATAAGATATAAGAACAGAACAGAGAGTCGTGGAGCAATAGGACGAAAGGAGGGAGACGGTATAGGAGTGGCAGAAGGAAGGAGAGAGCACAAGTGACAAAAAAAAAGGGGAATGGACAGAGTGAAATGGAAAGCATGAAGGATGAAAACAAGCGATGTGAGAATAGATGGATAGAGAGATGGATGAGGAAATGCAGGAGCAAGGAAAGGAAAAGGATAATTGTGAATAGAGACAAGGAAACATTACTGTATCAACAACAATAAGCAACACGGTAAGACTCCAAGATGTAAGATTTACACACACCTTCTGTCTCAGCTGTCATGGCCGACAGGTCTGCTTCTTTAGTGAAGATGTTTTTGATGCCGAGCTGCTGTAACGTATCTCTCAGGTCAATCTTCTGCTCTACTTTAAACCTGGATCATATCCAAAATAAATAAATAAATAAAGAAAAATAAATTATATATATATATATATATATAATAAAAAGAATCTTGCACAGCAGTGAGAACAAGGTGCCAGTTTTTCATCCTTAACACAAAATCTCATACATAGTGACTGTAGTTTATATGTATTTCGATGGTTCGTAAGTTTGTGGCCATTTGGAACAAACTTTATTTGCAATTTTCTGAAATAATACATAGATTTATTCTTCAAAGTGATTGCCATAAGATTCTATGACTTTCTGCGGATTATCTGGCAGAGAATGACAGCCTACTCTGTCATTAATTCCCTCATTTCTATCCAAGGCTTATAATTGTGTCTCTTGTCGCTTTTGCAACACGTGGCCTTGTGTTGTCATGAAGGAAGATGATAATTTTGATCAACTGATCACTGTAACGATTGACAGTTTCTCCAGGATGGAGCAGCTTGTATTGTGTCGCATTTTCATCCAACAGTTTCTGCAGCTCCTCATCTTCAGTTTCCTTTGGTCTACCACTCCTTGGCTTATCATCTAGCTGGAATTCACCTTTTCAAAACAGTGAACCAGGTCTTGACCACAGAAATGCCGATTGCAGCGTCGGCATAACCGTTGCAAATTTTGTCTCTTGATTCCATGGAGATTTTTTCCACTATTGTACAGTAATAGAAGGCAGTGACGAATAGGAATCTTGCTGGACTCCATGCTTGATTGATAAAAACGTCTAAAACGTCTACAACGTGCTTTTACTGGGGGAGTTTTGATAAATAATTAAAGATATTTACTCGGCCACAAACAGAAATCAATTGTTTCATTTATTGCATCATCAGTGGCCACAAAAGCATTAAAGCTGGGCTGGATGAAATTGGTAAACATTAATTCATGGAATCAATCCATTTGGTGTGCACAGAAAAGGCTGCAGGTGGCAGTAAGAAGATAAAGGTTGTTATTCCAAAAAAAAAGTAAGCCTTAGTTATTTATTAATATAAGTTATTAAAAAAAAAAAAAAGAGAAAGAAACCTATTATACTGGTGAACCTCAGAAGAAAAAAGGTTGTCGCCAGAGGAGTGTGAAATGAAACAGGGAAAGACAGAAATGCAATACAGCAGTGGCAATTTTAGAGCAGCCTGGCAAGGGATTAAAATAAATGCCTCCATTTGCCAGTATGCAAATGAGACAAAATAATCAGTGTAAATGCTGTAGATGACTGTTTTCCCCCAAACACTGTCAACTCATTTTTTTTCTTGCTTCACAATTTATGAAGTCTCTGGAAATGTAAACACAACTCTCAAATTGCACAGCATTCGCCAGCGCTAAAAATACAAAAATATACTTCCAGCAGCAAGGCAGCAATTGAAGAAAAAAAAAAAAAAAAACGTTTTAGACATATGACCTTGCTGGGAACTTGGTCCTGTTTGGATCAGTTCCAAAATCTGATCAGTTCGTCTGCTGGTTACAAATTTCGGAATAAATCCTACAAACATTCAGGCACTTCCTCTAGAGATATCACTCTAATGAGAATCTTGAATGGACCTGAAAACATCATGCCCACATGGTTACAACGGACACTCACAGCGATCATTATATTCTCCTAATTTCACAACCCATCCAAACCATCCAGACACTCTGAATACTTCAGTTACACAGATAATGCTTAGAATTATCCTCAGACAGTAATATCACACATGGGTAAAGCTGCCGCGGTAAAAGAGAGAAAAAAAAAAACCTGTTCCATTTTCGCCTGATCGCAGTTCACTCTTGGTTAATAAAAGTCATTGGAAATATATTACAGGTTAATAGCAAGCTGCTCTATTAAACTAATTCTATGTGAAGTGGCGTCCAGGCAGTCAGAATGCTGCAGCTTTTAAAAAGCATTGCACCCAGAATGTTTTTTGCTGTTATTATGGGAAAATTGTGCTGTGCCATGAGCCAATTTTTTTTTTCACATCAAAAATAAACATCATCCAGGCCGTGCTTTTCCATGCAAAAATGCTACTGTCTCACAATCTTTTTGACAAATTGTCAAACACTGATGTCCGGTCATGTGTCAATCATTGCCAATACCCGATTACATTGCCCTATAACCCGGGCCTAGTCCACTTCTGCTGTTATTTTTAGCCCAAAGACACACATCTTATTTTGAATGTAGCTTTTATTTTTAATCCTTAAATATTTATTTGCGTTACTTTTAATTGACTTTTCTAGACAAAACTGTTCATGCTTTTTTCCTTATTTAATTCACTCAATGCCAATTCCTACTCCATTACCCAAAGTCTCTCACCTGGGCAGGTAAACCTCCACTTTCTGCTTCTTGACGTTACTGGCCCAGTCCTCGATCAGTGAGGCCTTGATGATTGGCTCTAACAAAGCCAGAGGAACTTCCTGTCTTGGCAAAACAATCATCATGCTCATGTCTTCACCTTCATACGGCATCTCCAACACTTGATACACTCCTCCTGCCTCTGTGCTGCCATCGCTGAACTCACCTGCGCAAGTGGTGAAAAGAAAGTGTGAAGACTTGTGTGTCTCTATCAGCCCTTGTGTGTTTTTTTCCCCCCAATGATTTTCTAGGAAATAAATCACTTTTTTTTCTATCCAATCACTTTGGAGTTGTTGCTTAGTTTCCTATTAACAGCACACCCCAAGGATAGCAGTGTCCCTTGAAGAATCATCAATACACAATTATATTACTAGATTTAATTGATAAAAAGATACTTTTATTGTATTCAGAGCTGTCTGTATTCCTCACCGTAATAGAAGTCACCCTGTTGGTACATCATCAGCGTTTGGACCTCACTGCCATCATCTTTACTAAAGGAAAATGTTCTTGTGTTTTCAGGTCGAAACTGATTCTTCCAGCTGCCTCGGAAGTAAACTGCGTTAATCAGTGTTATTCTTGTTAAGCTGCTGAAATCCTCTGCCGAAACCAGGTCATGAATCTTACCTGCACAGGACAGAAAATAGCTAATAGCAAAACCTTTAGACACATTGTTCTGTATTGCCTTGTGGTGTAACCATAAAGCCTCTCTGGATATGAGACATTTGGCTCAGGAGGGCTTTCTTTTTTACTGTAAATGATCTGAACTGAAATAAACTCAATGGCTGTGCACTTACTGGCAGTGTGGTTCTGGACCCAGGCATTGATTTGTTGAGCCACAGCAGCTGAATCATTGAAGTCCACTGTTTCTGCTTCAGCATGGAAATAATGCTTCATGAGCTTCAGGAATTCAGGGCTAAAGTGAACGCCGGTCTGAAGGAAGAGGGAGTTTGCCAGACGCACCACGTACTGTGCCTCGTCTCCAACCAGAGCCTGGGTTAGGTTCTTGAGGACAGTGAACTCCTCATCTGTGAGAGAGCACACGTGCACACACACACACACACACACACACACATTATTATCAATAACACTCCTAAGAAGTTGTTAATTCTGAAAGATTTCCTCATTAGATTTACACTAATTTAATTGTGTAGTTATTCATGCACTGGATTTTCTGTAATTGACTAATGATATCTTGAGACGTGAAGATAATCACAGATTTTAAACCCTTCTTTACCTTCTCTGTAGTGTGTGTAACCCACGGCCTGTCTGATCTGCTGCAGTGAGGACCCTCGAGCTCCAAGCTCCACCATGCCCAGAGCCAGGGCCACACTCAGTGGTGAGAAGATGATGTTGTCATCGGCCCCTGCCATCTGCAGCTGATGGTACAGTCTGACCCAGAACTCGGCACTTGCATCCTCTGGAACTTCGGTCGCCCAATAACAGCCAACCCGTAGCAACAGCAGGGGCACAAAGAGTCCAACAGCCAACATGGTGGACGACAGAGGACTAGAGCTGGAGAGAGAGACGATAAGAATGAAGTGGGAGAGGAACGATCAAAGAAAGGGAGACAAGGGTGAAAAAAAGTGACCGTGATGGGAATCTTTTCTTTCCTCGTCTTTTCTTTCCTTTCCTTTGGGATTCCATTACATATAGAATAACCATAGGAAAATGGAACAACTCAGTCGAAGGAATTTAAAATATAGATACTTGGGCAAAATACCTTCGATTTCATGTTACAACTTAAGATCAATGGCCAAAGGTTGTCCTGTTGTCACGGACCGTTTTACGAGTGGAGGTCATTGAAAATGGTGACTGTGGGCAAACTCCACCATCTGGGCATGGTGGAGTTTACTACTTGGCACAAAGGATTCTGGGAAGTTTGGGCCGGCCCCTATACCTATTGAGATATATGCAGGCAAGATCTGGAGTCCACAATATGCAGGACTTCACTAATTCTGCAGAAATATAAATGGTGTAAAGAACATCATCCAAAAGGCTTACACCAGCACTGCTTACTAAAATCCAATAATAGTAAACCAAATTATCAGACTGATCCAACAACCTATTTGACCACACCTGGTCATGATTACAGCAATATCAGGCCCTAAACAGAGAGTGTACAGTGGCAGAGTATCTGTTCAGTGTCTTAGATAAATCCTGACCAAGTACAGGTTCAGTGCCCGCAGTCTTCCTATTGCAAAGGGACAACAGTAGAGTCTGACTTCCCTGAGAGGAGAGACAATGCGGCCACTCAGGCAGAGATACACATTTTCCTCAACTATGAAAAATTTCATTTTTCAGTAACAAACACATTTCCATATTTCTGCTTCACCTGTCATAATGTGTTTCGTT
>JAOVYU010000038.1:8269271-8279652 GCA_025674565.1 Synodontis membranacea | reverse complement strand
TAAAGCATTACTATTTTTGAGAGTAATATGTAATATGTAATATATTACTTTTTTGAGTAACTAGCCCCAACACTGTTTACCTCTCAGTTTAGCTTTAGTTTATCATGTGTGCAGAGAAGATCTCCTTTTGAAATGTTAGCCAATCAGAGTAAGGCTGATTACATATGTAAATTTAAAGGCACACCCCCAAAATCTAAAGGCACTTACCCAAATTAACCTGCACTATCATTAAAAAAAAATCCAAATGTAGCATGAGAAAAAGGCAACAAGGCATTAAAAAAGAACTTGCTAATTTCCAAAAGGATCTAAAAGGGATATAAAAAAATCAATTCTTAAAAAGAGCATAGCAGGTCTCCTTTAAACAGTACCTTTAATAGAGATTGTGAGTGCAGTAGCAAAATCAGTGAGGATGATCATTAAAAATGAGGAAAGGTAACGTGTGAGGGCACAAAGGGATTCAGGGAGCATGGAGCATAGAAGTCAGCCTGCAGAGAAACTACTATGCATGAAAGCATTTCAATTCTGTGAGCACTGAGACGCATGTGCCTCCTTTAGCCCTTGCTCGCCAGAGTCTACATTTTGCACAGGAGTCTAGTTACAATTTACTGTACCATGTGGTCATTTTTAATAACCATGCTTAATGATCCTGCTCAGCCGAACTATTCTCAAATGAGATTCCACTCGCACTCTCTATAGTGTTTAAATGCCATAACATCTCAGGACCAGGAGTTCATAGTTTGGTAGCACCTAATCGCGCCCCTTTTTAATAATTAGTCTTTATAACTGCTTTTTTTGGTTTGAAAATAATTACACAGTCTTTAGGAGGTAATTTGTTTATTAGACAGACTTTAGGAGGTCTTTTTAGATAATTTTTTAATTAAACAGTCTTTAGGAGGTCATGTTTTTTTTTGATTAGACAGTCTTTGGAGATTTTTTTTTAATTAGCCAATCTTTAGGAGATACTGGGTCACTCTGTGAGTAATGTGATGTTATTTTTGAATATAATTTGGCAGAGTTGTATTAGTAACCATTGAAGGAAAATAGCTCTTGCTACAGCACCCAGGTTTTTGGATGGTTTGCTACTGAATTTACTTACTGGGAAAGCATTTGTTTTATTTCACTGATGTGAATATAAAGACTGTATCACAGTTATGAGAAATGAGGGTGGATGTTGTTAAGAAGTGCTGAATAAACATTGCTGTTGGGTGGATAAATAATGAACATCCAGAAAAGCCAGTCTCATCAGCACTAAACCAGGGACTGTGCTATTTTTAACATTATTGTTTCAACATTTCTCTTTCTAGCTTTCCTGTGCACTGACAATATTTGTTGATTTTGTGATTTATTTTTATCGTGTTTTGCGTAGGTGGTAGTGATGGTGAGATTATAGTCTGGAACAACGGCACTGAAAATGCCCTACGCAAACTATACAAAAGCACACAACACCAAGACTGCAAGTTCGGCTCTGGTGAGTTTTTTTTTTTTTTTTTTTAAACCATGATCATAAATAGAAGCAATTGTTCCATAATGGTGTAGCAAGTAGCATTCAGAATGTCCGATTCAATCCAGAGCTTGGTTATCTGTGAGTGTTGTTTTACATGTTCTTTACAAGCCAGCAGTTGGATTGACAATTCCTAAACTGATTCTCTGGAAGATTGTTTGTGTGCCCTGCAATTGACTATTGTGTTCCATCCTTGAGCACAGAGATAGGGCCTAGATCCTGTGTGACCCTCACAAGGATAAAGTGTTCAATAACCATGAATAAATAAATGAACAAATGAATCACTGTTTTATAATGCACCTCTTAGGGAATCACCTCCTTTTTTTCTAATGAGTAGTTTGGTAAAAAAAAAAAAAAAAAAATGAAATGACACTCTTTAGATCAAACACTGTCCATCAGTCAAGACATGTTTAGCATCTGTCTGCAATGCAGGATGTGAATAAACCTGTCAGTCATAAAATTTCATTTTCAGTCTCTTGAGTGGTGCATCAGAAAAGTGATTGCCTTATCGTCCACTGATTGTGAGTTCAAATCCTGATGATGCCACAGCCATCCAGCAGACCAAAATGGCAAAATGCTCCATCTCGCCTGTCAATCACAGTGACAGTAGACAATTGTGTATGTGGAGGAGGACACATAGTGCTTCCATCTGAGTGAGATACGCAGTATGAATAGCAGCATCCAAGGACATGCCTTCCCATTTAAATGCATTATTATTATTATTATTATTAATAATAAAATGAATACTCATCTGTGAATACAGGAATGAAAGGCTTAAAATTACCTGCAACCTGTATAAGAGAAAGAAAAAGATTGTGGCAGTTATTAATTCTTCATTCAGATTTGCCATTCAGATGGAACTATAGTATATGTAGGCAGTACGAGGCAAAACGGACACAATGTTTTTCAGACAATGTATACAGTGGTGCTTGAAAGTTTGTGAACCCTTTAGAATTGTCTACATTTCTGCTTATATATGACCTGAAACATCATCAGATTTTCAGGTACTGAAATGAAAGGTTCACATACTTTTGCTACTGACAGATATGTAATATTGGATCATTTTCATCAATTAATAAATGACCAAGTGAATTATTTTTGTTTCATTTATTTCACTGTATTTTCTTTATCAACTTTGAGGACTGAATATCTGATGTGAAAATCTGATGATGTTTCAGGTCATATTTAAGCAGAAATGTATACAATTCTAAAGGGTTCACAAACTTTCAAGCACCACTGTAGATGTCTTTTGTCCAAATAACTGGAAAAATGACTGGAAATGGATATTCAGAACATTTGTTTAATTGTCCCAGGCTGATTTAACAACTATATACCAATAGAATTGTGTATTTAGTTTCTGTTAAACTGTGCTTTTAACTCTTGGACATGAAGTTGTGAAGATGAATAGAGGTTATTACCACATGTCTGTAAGAGTGAACCATCATTGTCCTTCAACTCAGAAAGCACTCTACCTAGACCTCCCAGTACTAAACTATCAACAGCAAATTCCAGTGAAAAAGACTCAGAGAGTTATGCTGTGGCCAGACTGGCCTTTCTGGGAGGACGAAAAAGAGTTGCTGCAACAGGTAACGGAAAGAGATGGGAATCTTTCACAAAGCACATATTCCAATAATCTCTCTTAAATACACAACACCAATGTATTACAAAATGCAATATAAATACACAGTTAAAAAAATAAATAAATTAAACAGGTCTGTGTGTATTTTCTTTGAGGTGGAGCTGATCTGGCCTCATGTGGGAGTTCGGGCGTTGTTCATTTCTGGAATACTGCAAATGCTCAATTAATTGGCAAATTTGCGCCTCATGAAGGCTCAAACTCCATCATAATGACTGTGGATGGAAGCGGTCGCTATCTGGTCACAGCTGATGTGGGTGGAGTGCTGAAGGTGTGGGGCATCCAGGTAAGAGCACTACTAAAAGCAGTTTTGTTCTGTGAGGTATCAAACACTAATACAGGTCACCAACTCCATTAAACAATTTGTTTGTAAAGACTAAAATCAGAAGATATGATAACAAATAAAGAATAGGGGTGTGTTAATATTAGGTTTTGGTCAGTAATAAACCAATAAAAAGATCATAGACAATTAGTATTAATAAACAATTAAGCCTACTAAAATGATTTGTCCCATTTTTAAATGTTTTACTCTTGAACATGTTGTATACATGTTAAAAGCAGTGTTAAGTAAGTTATTGAAAACCTTGAAAGATTATGGAACATTATATCTTGCCATAACACCCTTAGCTCTAGGAAACCTTCAAAATGTTGAATGTAATCAGAACTAGGATGACCTCTTACCTTTGCTGCTTCACCATGCTGTTGGTGATGGGTTTTATCTGAGTGACAATCAGGAAAGTTGACCCTATAGCCTACAACCATGAACTCAAATGTCAAGTTATTCTTTAAAGGAAAAGCAATATAGCAGTCAATTACGTGATATATATGTGTTCTGCATGTTTAATATAAGTTTTTATTAGAGATTGAATGAACTGTCTAGGTATGTCTCAAACTACACAATATGACAATATTAAAGTGGAATTTCTCAATTTGCTTAGTTCAAACTAAAGTAAATGTGATACCTGTGTCTTTTTTAATATTTGATTTGATTCAGTTTGGCACACAAAAAAGCAAACAACAACAACAACAACAACAAAAAAACATTTCTTGAGGGTTGCACTTGTAATGCACTTGTAAACACAGCAACAGAAAACAAATCTTTGGCAAGCATTTACTCACAGAAAACAACTAGCCATGGAGAATATAGAGCCAGTGGAGTCAATAAATGATTAAATATTTATATGAATGTCTTAGCTCATTTGCTACCAATATATAGAATCCCAGGGTCAAATTATGTTCTTGCTACAATCAAACTGCAGTACGGTTCACAACAAAATCAATGGTCCCTACTGCATTCGGAGGAGCTAATGCAAGTTCAAAAAGTCACTGGATGCCATCAGCTAATTTACATATTCATTGATTTCCCATGACCGTTTGCTTATTAAAACGTGTTACATGAGGAAGATTTTCTGACGCTAGTCAGACTAGAATAGAACAGAACAGAATAGTTTTATCTGAGTAGGAATAATTAATTATATATATTTTTAGAAATATGTCAACACCACAAATGAACTATTTACATATTCACAAAATGCTATAATTTGCTATAAAAAAATGCTATAAAAAAAAATCAAAAGTAATTAGTGATTGGTCACTGGCTTTACATGCTGGTGGGAAGTGCACTGAACCTGCTCTGTCAACTTGTGTAGGCTGTTATGCAGCAGCTGTTATGAGCCATATTGATTGCAGGACAGTTGCTAATGTCTACTCAAAAAGTTTTCCTCAAAAAGTCACTAAAGACCAAAATGAGTGACAAAGTCAGTAAATTGGCAACACTGACCAAAACTATCCTCTCTCAGATGTCCCTGGGCCAATTATTTTTGTCAGCACCTGAGTGTGATTGCTGTATTCACATCTGCCTACACGAACTGCACCAAAGAGGTGAATGCACCAGGATTTGCTTGAAATCAAAAACATATGTGTGCTAGCCTTGGAAAGGGTGAATTTGCATTTAAATATTTCAGTCTGACTGAAGTGCAGGTTCATCATGGACACTGATCAACTTTATCAAAGCCTAACATTCAGGTGCCTGAGGAAATCACATTTAATTAACAAGGCTTTGGACATCTTTAGACAGAATGACCATTTTTGCCACCACTGGTAAAACTTACTCCTTGTGATATTCCTTACTCAATGTGATCTTTACAGCAGGATAACCTAGACAAGATTAAAAATTAAATAAAAATATTTCCACGTTGATTTGTTTCCACAATGTCTTTGTGTAATTGTGGAACGCACAGGAGACCGCAACCATGAAGGCTTACATAAGCCTGACCCAAGATTAACCCGGACCACTTGAAAGGGAAGAAATTCTGTGATACAAAGTCACCAATTATTCAGACTCCAAATTACACCCACAAGTCCTACACTGACCTCAATAGAGAGCAATCACAGATTCAGCTTT
Organism: Synodontis membranacea; assembly: GCA_025674565.1. Taxonomy (NCBI): domain Eukaryota; kingdom Metazoa; phylum Chordata; class Actinopteri; order Siluriformes; family Mochokidae; genus Synodontis; species Synodontis membranacea. The sequence goes on along the minus strand of JAOVYU010000038.1, from coordinate 8,274,111 downwards.
CCTTCAGACATCTCTAATAGCAAATTTATACACAAATACACTAATAGCGCATTCATCAGTGATGTTTTGTGCAGTAGAAACACTCCCCCTTCTAGTCATCATGTCTGAAGGACACAAGTTTCTGTCCTTGAGCCACAAATGGAGCCTGTCAGCAGAACCAGCATGATTGATGAAGGGAGAGCAGAGTGTTTGTCAACTCTTCATAACTTTTTTGTGAAGTATAACAGCTCTCCTCAATGAGGATAAATCACATGTTCACTTTCATTTTACTGCTTGAAAAGCTCGTGATAATTTGTAGCCTCACATTTGGGCCTGCTCGTCAGATATAATTGCTTTACAGGCTGACATGTTGTCTCCGTGGCTGTGACACAAACTACAGATTCTTTTTAACTGTTTATGCACTAAATCCTCCACTGAGAACGTAATTAAACATACATAGTGTATAGTGTTATAGTGTACTTATACCTTGTTAGTTTTGTACAAAAATATTATATAAAAGTATGGAGAACCTAAGGGGACAAAGAAGGAGAAAAAAAACGGCAGAAGAAAAAAAAAAAAAAAAGTCATGTTTTGCGATATATCCCAAAACGCAAAAGTTTTGGGTTATAACGCAAAAGATTTGAGTTCTAACGCAAAACATGACTTTTTTTTTTCTTCTGCCATTTTTTTTCTACTCCTTTGTCCCCTTAGAGGCTCCGTAAATTCCCGCTGGTAACAGCCAGTTGTAAGGAACCCCAGGGTCGTCAGTACCTATATTTGTACCTGTGCGGTTCTGTCGGGTTGGTCTCTCTAACATTGGACCCAGTTCAGCACATCGCTCCAAAAGCACACATCTATAATCTAAAATGGCTTATGAGCCAGTCATCATCATGGCCCAAAAATCTTCATGGTCTCTTATTCACTGTTATAAATATGTGACCGAATAAGTGAAATTAAATGTACGGTGTATGAATCACTAGCACAATATGAACTGATGACACTAAACCCGCGGTTGCATTTTTCCTCCAAAATGTTCGTAGGCATGGGTCAGAGTTTGTGTACATTTACGCACATTCTGCCATCAAGTTTGTTTCTATAGCGTAGAAAGAGGCGTACACACCTTTTAGGGCCCGTTTTGTGCGTACGCAAGGGTTATAAATGAGACCCCTGGGCTCTGACTCCATTCCAAGACAGATCTTTTTCTTCTGGAGCCATTCTGTTGTTGAATTGGATTCCTGCTTTTTGGTAATTTTTGTGCTGTAGGGTGAAAAGAAGACTGGAAGTACTGTGCAGAAGTACACTAATGGTCAAAAGTTTTAGAACACTGACACCTTGATTTTCTTTGCAATTTCTCTGTAGGAAAGACCTACATTTTTAAGTGTTATGATGGTCTGTCTCTCTTCCATTGTTAATTGCCTTTTTCTTGCCATTTTTGTAGCAACACACTACTTTCTGCAGGTACAATACTGTTCAATTGATGCTCACTAGGGTATTTTACCACAGTGTGTTCCAACACTGCTTTTGTGCAGACAGAGGGGGTTGTAAGTGTTCCAGTTGGAACACCTGTGGGAATTAGTAGCACCAGCTTTCAGGGCTTGATCAACCTCCATTGCTGCAGAACAGTTTTAAATTATTAACCCATTTTGTGTTCCCTGAAAAAGGCCTTTTTGCATAATTCTGATATGTACATTATCTTTTAAGCTCTGGGAGTTCAACCTCTAGCAGTTCTTTGTACCATTTCAAACTATTCTTTGGACTTGAACAATTTGAATTGCAATAAATAACTGGAAAAAAATTGGGGTGTTCTAAAACTTTTGACCGGTAGTGTAGATTGTAAAAGTAAAAGTGGTTTTTGACATACAGTCATATGAAAAAGTTTGGGAACCCCTCTCAGCCTGCATAATAATTTACTCTACTTTCAACAAAAAAGATAACAGTGGTATGTCTTTCATTTCCTAGGAACATCTGAGTACTGGGGTGTTTTCCGAACAAATATTTTTAGTGAAACAGTATTTAGTTGTATGAAATTAAATCAAATGTGAAAAACTGGCTGTGCATAAATTTGGGTACCCTTGTAATTTGAGTAATTTGATTTGAGTGCATGTAACTGCTCAATACTGATTACTTGCAATGCCAAATTGGTTGGATTAGCTTGTTAAGTCTTGAAGTTCATAGACATGTGTGTCCAATCATGATAAAATGTATTTAAGGTGGCCAGTTGCAGGTTGTGCTTCTCTTGGACTCTCCTCTGAGGAGTTACAGCATGGGATCCTCAAAGCAAAAACTCTCAAAAGATCTGAAAACAAAGATTATTCAGTATCAGGGTTTAGGGGAAGGCTACAAAAAGCTAAACTGTCAGTTTCAACCATAAGGAATGTAATCAGAAAATGGAAGGCCACAGGCACAGTTGCTGTTAAACCCAGGTCTGGCAGGCCAAGAAAAATGCAGGAGCGGCATATGCAGAGGATTGTGAAAATGGTTACAGACAACCCACAGATCAAATCCAAAGACCTGCAAGAACATCTTGCCAGATAAATTCTGGAACAAAGTGCTTTGGACTGATTAAACAAAAATTTAGTTATAGCTAAATTTAGTTAAGCGCTTTGCATGGCGGAAGAAGAACACCTGCTACCTACTGTCAAATTAGGTGGAGGTTCCATCACGCTGTGAGGCTGTGGGGCTAGTTCAGGGACTGGAGCCCTTGTTAAAGTCAAGGGTCAGATGAATTCAACCCACTATCAACAAATTCTTCAGGATAAAGTTCAAGTATCAGTCACAAAGTTGAAGTTATGCAGGGGTTGGATATTCCAAGGCAATGACCCAAAACACAGTTCGAAATCTACAAAGACATTCATGAATCCATGAATGAGGGAGAAGTACAATGTACTGGAATGGCCGTCACAGTCCCCTGACTTGAAAAACATCAAAAATCTACGGGATGATTTGAAGCAGGCTGTCCATGCTTGGCAGCCATCAAATTTAACTGAACTGGAGAGATTTTGTATGGAAGAATGGTCAAAATATACCTTCATCCAGAATCCAGACACTCACCAAAAGCTATAGACATATACCTTTTATATTTGCAAAAGGAGGCTCAACTAAGTATTGATGTAATATCTCTGTTGGGGTGCCCAAATATATGCACTTGTCTAATTTTGTTGTGACGCATATTGCATATTTTCTGTTAATCCGATAAACTAAATGTCACTGCTGAAATACTACTGTTTCCATAAGGCATGACATATATTAAAAGGAAGTTGCCACTTTGAAAGCTCAGCAAATGATAAACAAAAACTTTTTCATATGACTGTAGCCCAGACATATAAAGAATATAATAGATTGTTGTCACATGCAGTGAGTGACCAGTTATCTGGCTACAGGCAAGATATTCCTGCAGCTCCTTTAATGTTGCTTTAGGCCTCTTGACAAAATAAAATTTTGTCTCGTACTTTTTACCTTTTGTCAGTTTTGGCATCCTTTTCTAGGTAAGGCACTGTGGTGCCCCATTTTTGTCACTTATTTATGATGGCCTTCACAGTGTTCCATGATACATCTAATGTTTTGAAAATTCTTTTGCACTCCTCTTCTGATTGAGACTTTTCAACAATGAGATACCATGCATGCTTTGTAAGCTCTTTTTGGACTATGGCTTCAGCAGTTGGATATCAAGAAGATGCGAAGAACTTTCTATGGAAATAGCTGGTCTTTATTTGGGGCAAATTAGAGTCACTTTTAATGACAGCTAAGTTTGAATGCTTAACGCGTTTAAATTTTAATGCACAGATCCCTGCCATTTTAACAGGGAAACAATAGAAACAGTAACATTAAAATGAGTGCATTGATATAAACCCATAATTTCAATTAAAACCAGAAAATAAATCAGCACCTCCTGACCTCCTGTATAACCACAATGTTATACATTGTGATAAATATGGAAAATATGTGACAATGATAGACAAAAATGTAATCTAAAATGTGATGAAATCTGTTGTTGAAGGTAAATACAATATAGGATTTGCTATATAATTTCTACTTGAATTGAAATCCCATCCCACAAACAAACAAGGAATAATAACTCAAGCAAGAAAATACATGCACACTGGCAACATTGCCAGAACACATTAATTTAGTTTGATGCAATTTCTTTTTAAAAATGGTGAGTTAAGCTGTTTATTGGTGCAGTATATCAAAACTCTAACACTTGATTGTCTGTGTTCAGAGTATATTTTATTCATTCAAGACCACTCTTTTTAGATTTAATTCCATAATTGTTCTTGAAGTAGGAAAAAAGAAAGTTACAAGCATTACAGAAACAAGCATGTTTTCAGCTTTCATACACTGGTAGGTAGATAGCTAACACAAGCTAAAGTGGAAAAACTTTGAATTTATGTCTTTCAAAGACACTGTCATTAATCAGAAACATGACAGGCAATTGAGCTGCATTACTTTATCTTGCTAGTGGGTTAGCAAGCTGACTCTATACAGAGCATGAAGGAAAATGAGACCGTAATTTTACTAAGATCGATTCTGAGGTTTGAGAAATTTGAGATTATTTTACTAAATAGTAACAGTCTTTCTCATTATTAAACCTATTGAATTGCACACTGTTGTCTACAACTGACAGAAGCAGTCTTCTGCAAAATCAATATATGCATATTGGACAAAAATGTGCACATGAAATCCCAAAGAGAGTTTTATAGTGCTAAATTAATCCACTTGCATAGACTCAGCTCTAATTTACACCTTTAGAGCAAAACACACCAAAACTGCATATTCAGTAGTGCAAACACGTGAAATGGACTTGGTTTGTTCTGGATCATGTGAAAAGCCCCATTAATAAATCAGCTTGTATATATATATA
>JAOVYU010000038.1:8182337-8194053 GCA_025674565.1 Synodontis membranacea | reverse complement strand
ATGTACTACACTTATGTGTATGATCAAACATGACGAAGCATTTTAAGTTCTTTTCACGGTGACCAGAAAAAAATGCATTTGTCCCCGCCGGCGGGTCCGCCGACTCCTAAGGGTTAATGATAACACAGTACATAGTTCTGGATGCAAAAGTATTGGAACAGCCAGGCCAATTCTATTTTTTTTTTTGTTACACAGCTAACATATTTGGGTGAGGTATCGAAAGATAAATATAAGATGATAAAGCAAAATTTCATCTTTCATCTCCACATACAGTGGTACCTCTGATCCCGATCATAATTCTTTCCAAAATTCTGGTCGTGACCCGATTTGGTCACAAACCGAACGTAATTTCCCTATAAGATTGTATATAAATATATAAATTCCAGACCGTACGAACTGTATGTAATTTTTAAAAAAAATTATTTTTAAGCACAAAAGTAGGTAATTATATCATAGAATGCTCAGTGTAATAGTAAACTAAATGTAAAAACATTGAATAACACTGAGAAGATCTTGAACAATAGAAAAAACTACTGCAAGAGTTGTGTGCTAGACCAAGTTCGCGCTAGACCCTTATGAGCCACTAACTGTTTTTTTTTTATGTCTTTTAAGTACAGGGAAAAACTTAAAGTTTGAAAAATCCTTAATTTATACAAAAACTAACCGTATACACCCAAGAAAACTAAACTTGCATGAGTCGAGTTCTGGCATGAGAGAAGTGAGGAGAAAGCTGGGCGGAGAGGAGGTTACAGTTTTAAGGGGGGAGTCTGGCTCTGCGACGGAGGGATGTTCTCCTTCAGTTTTTTTTTCTCTTTTTTTCTTGTGACCTCAGATTATTTCAATTTCAGTTCAATTGATCATCATTGCTCACTTATTTTTTTGGGGTGTGCGTATGTGTCTGTGTGTGTGTGTGTGTGTGTGTGTGTGTGTGTGCGCGTGTCTACACCAAACCCAATGAGTCAACATAAATGTAACAAACACAGTAAAGAGAGAACAATATAGACAAAAAACTGCTGACCATCACCCTCTGGTAAAACAAAACAAACAAAAAAAAAAACAAAGGATGACTGCTGTGATTCTGGTCAAGGATGCCATCACGCCAACAACTGCTGCATCTGGAAGACAAAACACAACCACACAAAAGCCCAAACTGACGGCAATACTATGGCAGATGAAGATCCTGGGTATATTTGTGTACACTTGTTTATGCTAATACATGTATGACAGGGTGTGTGTATGTATGATAGTGTATGCAAATAAATGTGTGAATGTGTGTCAGTGGATGTTATTATGTGTGGATAGATCTGTTTGTGGTTGAGACCGACTCTCCACAGTAACTGAGTTTGTTTACGATGAGGGTGGATAGTCACAACAGTGCCTCCCTATATCCCCAGGCAGGCTGAGATAAAGCCCCGGGAGGCATAGGGAACCAGCAGTCCCGCCTTGGACTTGGGATCCCAAGCCCCCACCCCGTCACACCCCACTACTCCCACTACACCTTCATCTCACCCCGCTACACCTCCCATTAATCCAAGATCTCCCCCAGTTCCAGGCTGTATTCAGTCAGTCCCGCAGTCCCATCTTCAATCTTACCACTCATGCTCACATTCATGCATGTTGCTAGGTTCGGTTCCAGATGGCGCCACCGCAACCCCCTAAGACCTGGGAAGGTGGCCACCACATCGGGAGCCAGCAGCACCCCACGGACATAGCCAAGCCCCCCGCCCCCCTCCCTTCACCGTTCCTTCTCTTCTTTTTGTATCTGTTTTTTTTTTTACTTTTGATTTAATAATTAATTGAATAATTAATTGATTAATCCCCCCCCCCACCTTGAGTATTGGGTATAGGGATGTGTGTGAGACTAAAATGCAGTTAAAATTTGGGGGGACACCTGTGGGGCGGACCACCACGACTGAAGGCTGGGTCCGCCCCACCTATCCCCTGGCCCTCGATGTCTAAGAAGCAGTTAAAATGGAGGAGAAGGTTGCCCAAAGCCCCCCTCCTGTTCTCCAAGGCCCTATGTGTGAGTGATTCAATGCTATTATCGTGTAAAGTGCAGTTAAAAAAAGGCATGTCTTGTGTAAATTGTGATATGGGTGGGGGGCCTGAGGAGAGAAGAAAAAAAAAAAAAAGGGAAAGCGGGGGGGGATACTGAGCCGAGGGCGCCCAGAGACAACCTCCAGGGGTACCACCATACCCCAGATGTGGCGTCCATCCCCCCAAATCTCCAGGGAAGCCGGGGCCCATCCGACCCGGGCCCGCTGACACGCCCCTAAAAGGTGTTTTGTGATTTCTTCTATTTCAGGGGCTTCTGGTGTTTTAAGCCATTTAGCTGGTGGACCAGACTTCACGAAATAGCGGTCTAATGTGACTTGCCTTTTCCTGCGCATTAAAACTTTTTGGAAATGTGAGACGTTGGCATTTTTTTTTTTTTTTTTTTACAATCAATCAATTACAGATACACCTGATCTCATCTCGTTATGGGTATAAAGCTCACCTGTGCACAGAATCAGTTTCTCCCATTACAACCTCTCCATCACCATTAGCAAGACTAAAGAGCTCTCAAAGATCTCAGGGACAAGATTGTAGACCTGCACAAGGATGGAATGGGCTACAAGACAGTCAGCAAGAAGCTTGGTGAGAAGGTGACAACTATTGGTGCGATTATTCAGAAATGGAAGAAATATAAAATGACCATCAATTGCCCTCGATCTGGAGCTCCATGCAAGATCCTGCCTCATGGGGTCAGGATGATCATGAGAAAGACGAGGGATCAGTCCAAAACTACATGGGAGGGGCTTGCTAATGATCTGAAGGCAGCTGGGACCACAGTCACCAAGAACACCATTGGTAACACACTATGCCGTAATGAATTGAAGTCTTGCAGTGCCGGCAAGGTCCCCCTGCTCAAGAAGGCACATATACAGGCCCATCTTAAGTTTGCCAGTGAACATCTAGATGATTCAGAGAAGGCATGGGAGAAAGTGCTGTGGTCAAATGAGACCAAAATCGAGCTCTTTGGCATCAACTCCAACCACCGTGTTTGGAGGATGAGAAATGCTGAGTATGGCCCAAACCCACCATCAAGCACAGAGTGGAAACACAGATAGTGCACAGGTAGTCAGATAGTGACAGACGATGATGATGCTAACAGGGGAAAAAACAGGGCAGACCTGACAGGAGGGCTTTTAGTATGCAAATGTCTAAACACTTACAAAGAGCAAATTTTTATTTAAGTAATCATAAAATACAAATCCAACATATTTCTTATTATTTAGCCCTATATCAGATCAAATTAGCAAAGAATCATAATATTGTGCAAAATAATTCTGTCCAGGCCGAGCTCCATACCTCCATCAGCACACTGGATGTCGTGAATCATTTTCAGAAGAAGATGGAAAGTGAAGAAGAGGAAGACATTTGGTTGAATCATTGTGGTGATGGGGGAACACATCAAAAATGCAGAGCAATATCTACATTTCTCCAGCCTGTTTCTGATAACCAGACGCACAATACACAAGTGAGACACACACACACACACACACACACACACACTGTTCTAGCTTAGCTAAAAGTGTTTAATTTGTGCAGTGTGCTTTAGGCAGAGGTGGGTGGAGTAAAGAAAATCATTTTCAAAACTGCTCAAGTAGAGGTGATATAATTATCCACTTTTCCTTGATTTAAATTGTATACATAAACATGCATTATGTTATGTAGAAAGTAGCCTACACCTTATGGGTGTCACGAGCTAGGAAGGTGGGCGCGTGTGTATAAAGACAAAGGAGAAAAACACAGCCGGAGCTAGCACAGGACCCGAGGGCCATGGCTTGTTTCATAGCCGGATCCGAGATCTGCTCGGGAAACCCTGGGCCACAGGCTGCCCTCTCGGTCTGCTCAGGGGACTCTGGGGTGCAGCTTGCCCTCATCGGCCTCACCGGTGCCTCAACGCCACAGGCCGCCCTCTTGACCTGCCACAGGGGGATCTGGCTCTGGAGTGGTGGCTTCCCTTTGGGTGTCTGGAGAGCGCTTGGTGGCAGTAGCTTTTACCTTAGCCTCTGGAGGGGGCTCCGGAGTGATGGCCTTGGCCTTGGCTCCGAGGACCTCCCACAGTAAAAGTCCTCGAGAGACTCATCGGCGTTGTTCTCAAAGAACTCCAGGATGTCACCAAAGGCCACAAGATCCCACGTGTCTGGGTGGTCTGTGGCAACGAGGTGCTCGGCATACGGGCGTACTGGGCCCGTGAGCCACCACAGCATGCACGTAACCCAGATGTAATCCGATGGCTTAGGGTTCACCATGCTCTCCCTGAGCAGCTGGCACTCGAGGGGGAAGATGACGGGGTGATTGCTGACACCGTCGTAGAGCGCTGGCATCGGGCAATCCCACTTCATCAGGAAGTAGAAGAGCACAGTGTGCGTGAGGCCATCAGCAGGCCACGGATTTCCTGCTGCTAACATTATTTAAGGCGAGGCTTTCTGTCATGTGCTAGGAAGGTAGGTGTGTGTGCAATCGGACACTGATGCAGGAAGTAGGCAGACAGAAGGAAAGTAAACTCGAAAGGTAGGCTTTATTAAACAAAGGAGGTCCACAAAGTAAAGCAACACAGAAACTAAAGGTATAAAGGCAAAGGAGAAAAACACAGCCGGCAGATAACACACGGCGAACCAGAACAAAAACTAAAGCATAACACAAGCACCCTAAGCTTAGGAGGGATATATATATATACACACACAGGTCTTCTATAAATTTGTGTGCAGGAAAACAAAAACTAGAAACAGGGTAATAACAAATAAGAGGACCGGCATAACACAATGGGCATGGACAGCAAGTACAGTGCTTAAAACAGCAAGCACAAAACCTGGGAGAAAAGGAAACTAAAACCAAGACAAAACCAGGAAGTAACTATAAATACCCAGATAGCACGCATACGTTAATGACATTGAGTCAATATCAGATCAACGCATTCAACCACATTTCAACGTTGAAACAATGCCATGGTGCTATCTGGGTAAACATTAACCAACACCCGGAAGAACAGTGAGGCTCAAACCTTGGCTCAAACTTAACATAGAGCAGGAATACACACACACACACACATACACAGACCACACTAGTAAACGCAGAAGAACGCCAGGACCATGGAAGCAGACAGAAAACCAATACCAGTGTCCATCTGACAGGAAACAAAGAACACTTGTCGATCTGTGATGGAGAATAAAGCCTCGCACCGAAGCATGTGCGAGACAGTCCTTTTTAGCATCCATAATTATTACTGAATAATCCCCACGTGCGCACACTCACGCGAATGCAGAAATCCGTGTGTTTGTCGGTAGCGCACATGCGCCAGGAGTGTGTTGTCACGGGCAATGTGCACGCTTTCCAGGGAGCCTTTTGCACGCCATAGATTCGTGGAAACTGTGCATAAAAGACTAGGACACACACAGGCAAATAAAGTGCACATATGCTTCACTGAGACGCAAAACTACATGAATTGCACGTGTGCAGAAACGTGCAAAACATTTAGGACAAAAAACCACAAGACAGTGCAATAAAGACATTACAAATATGAGACAGTATTGCGCTAATATCTTGATCACGCCCCCATGCCTGTCGTTGTGGGGTACCCTGCACCCGACAGGGCCTTTTGCCGTCCTCGTCGACGATCACTTGCCGTACTTTTCCTAGGCCATGTAGCTCAGCCATGAACGAACCCAGCGAGACATATGTGCTCTCCCAGACACCGAGGCTGTAAGCCACGGAGGAAGGCTCGTAGGGCTAGCTCCTCCTGTACTTCAGCGGTGAACTCAGGGTTGCCTCGCCGAGAGAGACGCCTTAAATCAGCCGCGAAAGCGCCCAGCCTCTCACCGTTGTGTCATCCGGTGAGTTCTTCACAGGCGCTTTCTCTTGGCTCCCCTTCTCTGAAGCGGTGCTGTAGTGCACTCTGGATCTCTGCCCAGTCTCACTGTTCGTGGGGCAGAAGATCCTCGAGGATTCGGAGGTCCTCTCTGTCCAGAGAGAGTATGACACGGACGGCCATCTCTGCTGGCGGCCAGCCTTGCACGTGAGTGGCAAGCCATACTTGAGCGAGGAAGGCATCCGGTGGGCCATCACCCTGGTAAGCTGGGAGCTTCAGCATGCCCTGTTGGACATCTACGGCCGGGGCTGCGTCTGCCGCGACCAGGGGTGGTCGATCCTCTTTCCCCGGGTCTGGCGTGGCAGCCGCTGGCAAGCCTCCACCCCTCTGCTGCTCTGTGACCCGTGTGGTGCTGGCCCCATCTGGCAGGTGGTTGCTCTTCCTCTGCAGTCTGCTCGCCATGAAAGGGGTTTCTCCCAGCTGGACAGCTTTCATCTGGCAGATGAGCTCCTCGATCTCTCCTGGCATCGTCATGGCCTTGTATCCCACTTCTGACACCAATGTAGCGTTATCAACAACAACAATAATCCCAAACTCGGCTGGAGCCACCAAACCAAACACACATCCCAAAAACGGTGAACAACTATCTACAAAGACCCCACCGAATGCTGGGTAAACCCCACCCCTTCCCATAGCACTGCCACAGTATTAACTTTTTCTTGATTTTTTCTTGGGTATAGCTCATTTGACAGGGGTTTTTGAGACCATCACCTTTAAGCACAACAATATTAGTTAAGCCCCAGAAAAGTTGGGGGATAGAAAAAGAAGGAAAAATGACAGTGTGCATATAACTCTGAATATGGCCCACTGATTTCAGAATTAAAAAAGGTAATTAGGTAATTTACACAGTGTTTTACCACCTATATATTACTTTAGGTGGTGTTTGCGAATTATGTGGATGAGGAGAATGAAGACTCTTTACTGAGAGGCAATTTTGATGAAGAGGAATCTTCCAGAAGTTTTCAGCAGGCTCTGAATCAGTGGAGAGCAGGAAACACACAAGGCGACAGAGAAAATTGTGAACCCAGCTACAATGTACAAACTACTCAACCAGGTAATACACACACACCCACAGTGTAAATTTATAATAAACCATATGTATTTCATATTCCTAAACAAATCATCTGCTCTGGTCACCATATAGCAGTTGTTACTTTATCACATTCTCTATCCTGCCAACAGGGTTTTACTAATGTGTCTAATGTATCTGTCATCCCTCTCTCTCTCTTTCCCCATTGGTCTTTTGTTCACATTCTCATTCTATCTATTATGCACTGTACTTCTTCTTTCCCTCCTAAATAATAATACAATGTCCAGTTTATAAAGCATGTGGATATTACTAACTAATTAAAAAAAACAAATCTGTTAAGACTAGGGATGCATCAATACTAATACTAGTATCTGTCCTATATCATTCTTATTAACTTGTATTCAGACAAAATTTCCTGAGAGCAACTTTCCACATGATACTACACTATATAACCAAAAGTATATGGGCACCCAACTATCAGTATCATATGTGCTTGTTGAGTATCTCATTAAAATGTTTTTCTCTTGTTTGCTGAAGTCTCCAAGGGATGGCCTTATGCAAAATTTTGGAGCTTGGCTGTTGGGATTTGCCCATTCAGCCATAAGAGCATAGTGAATTCAGGTACTGATGCTGGGAGAGAAAGTCTGGGATGCATAGTGTGTGTACATGGCTTCTTAAGGTCTGTGTTACACAGTAGTATCCTGCTGATGCCCCTCCCAGCTGGAGTTGCTTGGAGCAGGTAAATGAACAGGGCTCTCTCAAATCTGGTCCTTGACATAACTGTGCTATCTTGCTAAGGAGGGTTGTACTTGGTTTGTTGCACTTTCCTCTAACTCAGGTGACATGTTTTCACTCCACTCTACTGCATGTATTCCAGCCCCAGAGGTGTACTAGTGCACACAGCATTTTGTATCTCAGATGGGCATGGTGTGAATTGGATAGTACTCATAATCATCATCCTGTTCCTCTGCCTGCTCCACTTCCTCATTTTCCCCATGCTTCCTTTCTTTGCCTGTGGCGGTACAGGGATCTCCAGTGACAGATAGTCACACGGGAGCAGAAGATTTCAATGCAGGATTCTTGATTTCTTTTTTCGTAAATGGGGATGTCTTTACTTACCTGACGTACAACTGTGTTTATCGTATCTTCCCAGTAATTCCTCAGCTTTCCGGGATCACCATGAGGTGTCATGTTCCTAATTAAAACATGATCACAAGGCTATAGTACTGAAATTTTTACCTTCCTGTCTTAAAGGCATTTACTCCTCACTGTGTCTTTCTTTGCATTTTCTCTTGTTTCCACACCGTTTGCTGTTTTCCTGTAAAAAAAAAATCCGACCCTCATCAATCTCCAGTTTGTACCACTCTCTAAGGAGACATGTCATCTATGGACTGAATAGTTTTAGCTGTGGACCTTTTTCCTGTAAGCTTGTGCTGAATCACTGATCCCATGGTAAAAATCTTTTCTGTGGTCATGTTTGATTTGTTGACCACTGCTGGCTGCTGCTAGGAAGGGGACTGCAGTGATGCAAGCAGAGTGCAGGGGGTGAGCATGTTGTTAGATTCTGTGCTTTGTGAGGGATACTGTGGGGGTGCAGGTGTAGTCCTTTGGATGGATTCTCTCATTTGGGAAAACTCAGCCCTTTGCAGATGGTGGCCTAATGGTTAGGGAAGCGCACTTGTAATTGAAAGATTGCAGGTTCGAATCCCCTGACCAGGAAGGTACCACTGAGGTACCCTGAGCACCCCCAAGCACAGCTCCCCGGGTGCTGAAAATAACTGCCCCCTGCTGTGTGTCACATCACATATGGGTTAAATGCAGAGAACACATTTCTTTGTTGTGCACTGTGTGCTGTGGTGTGTTAACAATGACAATTAATCACTTTCACTTAGCAGGATCATATTAGAGCACATTTATTTAATTTTTAGATAACCGATCAGGAGGCATAGGGGGTGTGTTTTGCTGAGCAGTGCTTTTATTTCCTACTGAAATTGCACTGGACAGTGTGTACGTTAGTTACTCCTGATGGAGCAGCATGTTTCTTTTTGACCTGTCTCTCCTTTTCATTAGTGCATGTAATATTGACTCTCTACAGCAAAAGCTCATCTGGGGTATGTAGGAGGTAAGACTGGAGATCACTTTTAATTTGATTGTTTTGTAGACCAGTCATAACAATGTGCATGAAAAGACTTAGGCTGGGTCACATTTCAAGCCTGACTCAGCATCCATAGAAACAAACAGGATCTTCTGCCTCAGGTCCATGGCCCTTATGAGGAAGGATATTGAAGGGACTCTTTACTGCTCTGGACCTCAGTTGTGATCTGTTTGTATAAATCTGTGGAACCTCTCTCTTGGTAGTGGGATCTCGGAACTCTACAAAGGGCAGGCAGAGTAAGATTTTCCTTCCCTTCAAGGTAACTCCTTAACTGCAAGGCTGTGGTATCTGACTCTGGATAAACTTTGCTGAGTCCACTTTAAATTTCAAGCTGATCTTTTTGTCCTGGCTCACCTATCTTGCCTGATACCTTAAAATCTTTGTGCCACACAGAACTATGAGACGTTGCTGGGATCATATTCCTCACTGGAGCACTGAGACTTGAAGGGGGGTTTGTATTTTGGTTGATTTAACTCCCATTCTCTTTCTCTCATATGAGAATGATATGCCTCTACCTCTCTCTGAAAATGAGGAATGAAAAGGAGAATATTTGTGGGAAAGGGGAATCCTGCACACTGCTCTCCCTTTTACTCATTTGTTTTAAGTTCACATTTGTTTTACAATGCATATATGTCGTGAATTTGTCAATATAATATATGTAGTTTGTAATGCTTAATATATGTTCTCCTGACTAAATTATCCTTTTGCCACTTCCTAAATGACTGAAATCATGCTTTAATCCGAATTAAAACAGAAGTATCAAAATACATTTACTCGTGATTCAGTCTTAAAAATGGAAATGCTGCATCACTACCTAAAACTACACAAACATAAATGATCAGCATTTCTGGCTGTAGCAAATCCAAAAGCTAAAGATCTGCAACCTGGTCACACTCGATCTCTTTTCTCTCACAGTAAGCATGGGGGTGATGGGAACCCAGGCTGGAGGAAGAACTCACATACATATTGAGTTTATGGATCATGGACTAAGCTACATGGAAAGGCTGCTGCTGAAGAAACACCGCAGGTCAGGAGGGCTCTGTTTAGCCTATAATATACTGTGCTAGGAGATGCTAAATAGCCTAACTTAACCTCCTGGGCTTTAATTAAGACAGACCAGTTAATTACTTTCTCCAGGCTTAAAAATACCCCATGAGGCAGTTTTCCTTGAGGAATGAAAATTGAACAGTAACAGTATTCTTTGATGCTGCATTGATGCTAATACATTTTGAATTAGGGCAGAACTGGAAGGAATGATTCCTACATGAAGGATTTTATTGACAGAGAATGTGCTTTTGCTCTTGCTTATCTCATTACTGAGTTCAGTAATAGCTCGAATTTCCATTGAGGTCACTGGAGATGCCTATTTAATTCTGAAACCCCCAACCTGCAACATGAACCCTAGCATGCTAAGAGGAATGTCAGCTCTTTTTTTCAGATAAAAGTGGCCTTGAGTGTAGGAAAGGCAGTATATAAATAAAGTGAATTGATATTACAATACAATTATAAGGAAGACTTGTTGGTGTAGGATCCAAAATGTTTTGCTGCTGCTGACTTGAGGATGCCCAGGAGTGTGTTTTCTATTATTATTATTATTATTATTATTATTATTATTATTATTTGTCCTAATTTATCGGTTAATATTGGCATGCTTTCTTTGTTTTTTTAAGCCACTTATATTTTCCTAAATTTTAGGGGTTTTACTAAATACAAAATTTCACTTACAAATGATTTACAAATAAAAATTGAATCTGTTCATATCCAATTTCAAAAATGTATGTCCTGTATCTGAGGTATTATTGGTTTTTACTAGGCAGATCAATTAACCTTCACAGATGACAAAACTTTACAGAATAAGGAATGGATCAAAATAATGTTGAGCACAAAAGATGTAATATAACATAATATGCCGCACAAAAAATGTAATATAACTTTGATGTCTAGGTTATGTTTCTATGGTCCTTTTTGCTTTAAGAACATAATTAAGTAAACCATGATTACACCAAACACTGAACATCAGAACATTGTAGTAACATTGTTTTTGTAACATTACAGCATTTTTAATACCTGCAGAATTTGTTATGTTATATTCACATAATGTTCTTAAATTAAGTAGTGTGAATAGGGTGCATGATTCTATAAATCACACACAGGAAAGCAAACCAAATTTAGTTTTTGCTGCTTGTTGAAGATCAAACACCATCACATGCCTCTTCCAAATAGAAAATGTGTTAGATGCAATACTGCCTGTCTGCATCAAAACAATCTAACCAACACCAAAGCATGGCAGGAAATCTGCTCTTTGCTTTGGGCTATGTTGGTGTTGCATAAGGGTTTTTATTGTTGCCATGGTTTTCAAATCACCTATTCAAAGAATCTCAGCTGTAAACCTATTAAATAGCTTTATCTCCATATTATACTCTGTAAAACATGTACACCCAGTGTTTCCACAGTGATATAGTGGTTTATATAAGTGTGTGTGTGGGAGGGTGTGTGTGTGCCTGTGTATCCCCACACACATATATCTATCTAACTATCTATCTATCTACACACACACATTGGGCTCTTTAAGTGGACTTGGCTAATGAAGCTCAATTACAGCTGTGCCCATTTACAT
>JAOVYU010000038.1:7934908-7950681 GCA_025674565.1 Synodontis membranacea | reverse complement strand
TACTACACTTATGTGTATGATCAAACATGACGAAGCATTTTAAGTTCTTTTCACAGTTACCAGAAAAAAATGCAAGTACACCCGCCGGTGGGTACGCTGACTCCAAAGGGTTACGATTTAAGCTTCACTTCATTGAACTTTCAGTCCAAGCTAATCTCTGCCAGTGACACAAGGTCTGGAGGTATGCTTGCTCAGCCCTGTGAGCCGCTGAGCACAACCAGCATATTGCTGCTCACCACTGTACTCCTGCTCCCAACTATTAGCTGGGTCAGGAGGTCTGTCTCTCTTTAAGAGAGATCCGCCTTAAAAATGAGTCCAAGAAAGTCACTCCCCATTACATTGGACCATTTGAAATCGAGAACATAATCAACCCCTCAAAATTCAAACTTAAGTTACACAGGTCCATATGCATCCACCCGATGTTCACAACTGAAACCATGCAGGCACTGCAAGACATCAATCCATTACAGCATAGTGTGTTACCAATGGTGTTCTTGGTGTCTGTGATCCCAGATGCCTTCAGATCATTACAATCTCCTCCCTTGTAGTTGTGGGCTGATCCCTCACCTTTCTCATGATCATCCTCACCCGATGAGGCAAGATCTTGCATTGAGTTCCAGATAGAGGGCAGTTGATGGTCATTTTATATTTCTTAAATTTCCGAATAATTGCACAACCAGCTATCACCTTCTCTCCAAGCTTCTTGCTGATTGTCTTGTAGCCCATTCCAGCCTTGTGCAGGACTACAATCTTGTCCCTGATATCCTTTGAGAGCTGTTTAGTCTTGCCCATGGTGATGGAGAGGTTTGTAATTGAGAAAACTAATTCTGTTGACAGGTGTGCTTTATACACATAACAAGATGAGATCAGGTGTAACTGTAATTCATTGGTTGCAATCTGTATGCCACACCCAACCTGTGGGAGCCAGAATTCAGGCTGGCTTGTAGGGAATCAAATACTTATTTTGACTCAATAAAATGCAAATCAATTATAACTTTTGTGTAGTATGATTTTTTTTAGATTTTTGGTTGATATTCTGTTTCATTCCCTTAAAATGACTACCTTAAAATTAGAGCCTGTTCATTTCTTTGTGGGCAAACTTACAAAATCAGCAGGGGATCAAATAATTATTTCCCCCACTGTATACCCTGGTTTTCCATCCACTCATTGCCACATCATTGCTTCAGCTAGTGTGGAAGATTGCTCTTCTAGGTCACAGAATCATGCATTCTAAATTTCCTTTTTATGTTGTTTTTTTTTGTGCTTGCTTTCTAACCCTGTCTCATCTCAACAGGAGCGTTGCTTCCCGGCTGCATTTCTACTCATATCTCTCATGCTCACACCCCTGTCTGCATCCCTGCTCTGCCTCATTTCATCACCCACCTCCCCTCTCAACTGGCCCAATAGTAAAGATTCCACACTTTAACTGCAGCAGCCATAATATCCTTCTAGTTATATATTTAGGACCACTCTCAATAAATGATCTCAACATCATTGAAAAATCTGATAAGTGTGCATGCCGTCATATTTATACATTGTAAATGTGTGAAATTATTTTCTGCTCTTAGAGCTGACGTAAAGCAGATTATCTAGCTAAAACACTCAGGTTTTAATTCTCGAGAGATTTTCGAGAGATTTTATTTCATTTTATTGTATTTTATTTTGCAATAAAACACATTTTGTGATTGTTTGTAGTACCAATCTCACTGTACATGAGCAGAAGTGAAAATACTGATTTACTTACATATTATTTTGGTGTATTTAAAAATTTATGAACCTGAATAATACTCTTATGTAATTCGTCTCTTGTGTAATACGAAAACTCTTATGTACTTATATTTCTAAGAAAAAGAATAACTTTTTACCCCTTACATTTTTATTTAGATCTTCAAAGTATTCATTACAAAACTTCCTGCCCATGGCTGTATGCTACAAGTCAATTGAATGGACATTTTGTTCATATTTCAGCTGAATGAATAAAACTAATTCATCTGCTACAGGGACTTTCTCATGCTACACACTGTTGTTAATGCTAAATTATGTAATTTTGGATAAGACATCAGACTCCAGTATGGAGTTGTCCCTACCTCTGTAAAATGGTTTAATATGTTGGAATAAGCAAGCTATAGAATGAGGTGTCTGTGTGTGTGTGTGTGTGTGTGTGTGTGTGTGCTGTAATGCCATTTAGATATGAGCAAAGTAGGTATCAATAGTATAATTAGCAAAGTAGGTATCAATAGTAATTCATATGACACGAAACCTCCGTGAAGTTGGCACCCCATAAAAAGAAATAATCACCAAAACTATGCCATTCATTTGTGCTACGTTTGTGCTGATTTGTGCCGCAAAAACGAACATTTGTGCTGGTTCGGTGTTTAAGATATTAAACATTATTTTTTTTGACAGTGTGACGTCACTTTCCACCCCATGTTGTACAAATCGCTCCAAACCGGCGCAGTTTGTTTGTGTTCGATTTGTGCCCGTTTGTGCCATTAAAACAAACACTGTATCTGTTTTCCTTCCCTAGATATAACCAAAATATTTTTAGAGCTGTGACGTCACTCTCCACCCCAGTTCATCTAAATCACACAAAACTTGAGAACAGGTAGCATGGAGTTAGCAATTAGCTAAGACCATAACACAACAGTGAAAACTGGGATGAAGCCACTAACTACCCATAACTTCCCCAACAGGGTGAACATGCAGACCCTGTCCTGCCCCTGAGTGTCCATGAACCAAACCCAACACGCACTCCTGCAAAGTCCCCAGTACCAACAACTGCAACAGCATGGCCAAGCCACAGGGTCGTTCCCAGCGACGATAAAGTAATCCGTCACGCAGGATAAGATTAGTCCACTGAGAGCTCAAAGATTTAAGTTCCAGCCCATGATGTGCGATCGCGGCATATTCCGGTCGCTGGCCCACTCTAACCCAACCAAACACCTCATGCAGGACCGGATCGTTCTCCTGCTCCGTAACGAGCTGATCGCGGTCCAGCTGATGCACTGATGAAACAGCTGATGGCGTAGTCCTCGGCGCCACTGTTACTCGGCTGGTCTGATCGGACGATTTGGGAGAAGAAATTGCAGCTGCCTGTAACTGAGCAGAAACACGCGCACGCACATTGTTCCAGAGAACAGGTTTGTTCTTTTTAGTTAGTTTGTGCAGAGAGCCCACCTTATCCACGACCGGATGTTTACACGGCGCCTTCAACGGAAGTTCCTCCTCTCAGGTATGTGCGGCTACGTTGTCCATGCCCAGCTCTGGCAACAAGCTGGCAAGCCCAAAGTCCGCTCTTAACACTCCAGCTGATAAATCCAACACAGCATTCCATTTCGCCAAAATGTCCAAGCCAAAAATGCAGTCTACATCTAAAACAATGAAAAATTCGTGCGAATAAATCCGTTCACCCATTTTGACCTGAACCGTGCGGAGCGCTTTCATCTCTGCTCTGCTCCCAGTGACGGTGTGAATGGTTAAAGCTCGGTCAGGCTCTCTGGAAGTCCACTTGCTATTTCCCAATACTCCATCGCACAGCAAGGAAATAGTGGAACCGGTATCCACCAGAGCTCGCAGTAAAACATTGTCCAGAACACAGTGCACGTAAAGTCTGGCACTATTGCCTAAACGTCCCGAACGAAAATTAAATCCACTGAGTGAAGAAACACGGCAGCGGATTGCAGTTGGGATATAGTGTCCTCCAGGATCAACGCAGCTTGCTCCGCCTCGTGAGGTGCCTCGGTGAGTGAACGCGGTGCAGCAAGCCTCGTGTGCTCGTGAAGACATGGCGGCCGGAGTCCGCAAAGGAATGTACGGAGCGTCACTTCCTCTAACACCTTGTCCTCGAAGTCTGGATACCCACGCCATGCGAGGCACCTTAGATCCATGGCGAATGCACCCAGTGTTTCGTCCGCGTCTCTGCCGCCGCCTCTTTGCTTTCGCCGGAGCCGAACCGCAAGTGGAGCACTTCCTGCAGCTTCGCGCAGTCATGACGCTCGCCGGCCCACAGGTGATCCAGTACACGGAGCACTTCACCTTTCAGCGATAGGGCGACTCTGACGGCGGTTTCCGCAGAGGACCAGCCCGAGAAGGCGGCGGCTAACTCCACCTGTGCGAGGTATGCATTAAGAGCCACGGCGCCGTTGTAGGAAGGCAGACACAGCTCGCTTCGCCGGCTGTCGACGCACGGCGCCGCTGTCTGCGCGTTGTCCAGCTGCGGCGGGATGCCCTGCCCCCAGCCAGACTCTGCTCCGAGATCCAGCGCCGGGACTTGCATTGTGCGCCTCGGTTACGCTGCTGCTCTGCTCGCGCTGGCGCCGTCCGGCCGATGCTCTTTCTTCCTCGGCGGTTGCTCTGCTACCCGATCATCCTCTTGGACCTCTTCCTCGATGGTGTGCTCAAACTCATTGATCTCTATCCCACTTTTGACACCAGTGTAGCATTTTACCGCCGGAATGAACTTGGAGATACAAGTTTAGCTTGGTTGCTGCCCAATGCAAATGGCTGGGAGAAGTTTATTCACCACACAGTCAACAGTACAGCATGGGAAACACATTCACCCCAAGAACCACACTCCATTCAGCCTTAGGCTGAGTAGGAGAACAGGTAGCATGGAGTTAGCAATTAGCTAAGAGCATAACACAACAGTGAAAACTGGGATGAAGCCACTAACTGCCCATAACTTCCCCAACAGGGTGGACACACAGAAACGCCCCCCAAAACATAGAACCCCATGGAAATATGGCGCAAAGCATGCTGGAACCCAAGTCAAAGCCCGCCTTCGTTACAATATAAAATCTGGAAATTTTGTCTTGTTTTGTGTTTTGATTATAAAAATAGAGCCCTAGGTGTAACTGCAAGAAAATCACAAACACAGCCAATGACAGCGCTCTTCGAACTAAATAGATTCAAGTTGTTGTTAAATAGGTAGCATACTAATTATCTAGCAATTATTGTAGTTGTTGTCTGATCAGACAGATTCCAATGCTTCAGAATAGATTGTTATGTCTTCTGGGGACATTCTGCTTTTGAAGTCTATACTGTTGTCAGCTTAGTCACTTGGGCTTTCAAGAACTCATAAGACACACTTTACTTGCACTCATGAAGTAATTGGACATCCTTTAAGGTGGCAACAGGGACTCACCAAAGGGGAGGTCATGCATAAAACATTATTGCAATGTAGCCCTGATTTATGGCATCAAAATTGTAAAGAAGTAAATAAACTTTAACCTATGAAGATCAACAGCATTTATCCCAGTAAGGAAGACCCACTACATGTGTTGATCCAACAGTAAAAAAAAAAAAAGATCTTGTTCATAAAGGTTTTTTTTTATTATTATTCACAACAGAACTCTACATAGATGAACAGAGAGAAGAAAGAGTTGATAAATGAGCAGATGTCATGCTAACTTGATCCTATATGCCTCATATATCAATTTCATAACTAATGGTGACCCGCCTAATGGTTTTAATGTTTAAATTTTATCATCAAGATTTCATGCTTTTTAAGTGTATGCCCTTTCCAGATGAATTAAATTGTTGTATCCTAATGTAATATTTTCACTGTTATGTAGACACATTCTGTCTTAAGTAAATACAATAGAATTTCACTGAATAGCAGCTTATTATGACAAGGTCACAATCCAAAATCTTTAGAAAAATGTTATATAGTTTTCCTGTTTTTCACTAGAGATTAAGATGCATCCAGGGAAAGCTTTCTTTCATTTCCATCTATTCTTTAATCATAAGCTATTTAGAAAGAAAACTCTTAATGAGCATTTGCCTGAAATAAATAGCCTAATTACAACTGATATTCTACCTATTTTGTAAAAACCACATAATATTTTAGTTTCTTATACTGAAATGCCCACCACAGTGAATTGATGTGTAATAAATCACATACATTCTTCTCACATACTGTAAATCAGGAAGTTTAGCAAACCTAGGGATAACCATCTTCCATTTCCACACAGTATGATGTCCAAATAATAAGTCCAAATCTGCTATCAGATAAAAAAAAATTTCAGAGGTTTAGATTTTCATTAAAGACTATTTGCCAAGAATGAATGATCAAGATGTAAGGTATAACCATCTCATATTTCAATTTCATTTTCTTTTTATCAGTTATAGAGATGATACATGATTGTCATACACACCAGGAAGTTGGATGCATTTAGCAAAAGCTGTCTGGAATTTCCTTTATATTAAGACCAAAAAACAGCATGAAGTCCAAATCAGACATCAGATATTATGCTTTATTCAGAAATGTAGACTTCCTTATAAGCCATTTTCAAGGGACAAATTTTCACAGCATCTTGCTCTATTAGCAGAGTAAAGATTACAGCTATAGATGCCAGACACTGGTCTATATAAACCAAATGAACCATCTGCGCCCACCAGTCCTCTCCCCTCGATTACTTAAATGTGACTCTACAGGATCTGTGTTGTTTCCAGCTGGGATTGGATAAAAGTGCTGATCATGTTTGGGGGTTACACGGTGTATTGCTGGCAGCATCTTTCTACCTGCCACATCTCATTCTCTATCTCCCAGGCTGGCAAAAATTGAGGTTGGTGAAGGTCATTATCAAGAAGTGCTGCCTTATTACAGTCAGTGACCTTCACCCCAGGCCCCTGGCACTCTTATCTTTCTTATTTAATGTGGAGACTTTCCATGTGTGTCTGGGTGTGTGGCCCAAAAAAAAAACCCCTATTAGCTATTTTTCCTTGCTCCTTATCTCTAGATCCTCTAGTCATTGCCCATCTGAGTTCTTGATGTTCCCAAGGACTAAATAATGAGCACAGCAATGAGATGACACAATCTTATAAATTATTTCATTTAGGGGAATCAAACTATACAAGTTTTTAATCATTTCAGTCACCTCTCAAAAAGCACTATATTATTGAGGCTAGAGTGCTATGGTCCACACTATTATTTTGTCTAGTCCAAGAATTATTATTATTATTATTATTATTATTATTATTATTTATTTATTTTTTTTTTATTTATTTTTTTTTTTTGTTGATTTAATTATTTTATTATTGCCGAAAATGAGGATATTTTGAAAGATTGAGTAAGCAGGACTGAAAACATTTTGTTTTTAGACTACAAATGCTGTAGATTTTTCATCAGCTAAATTTGGATTAAAGCTAGCAATAACCAAATATCTAAAATACATATGTTCACAAAAAGACTGAGACTAAAAAAATCCAAATTAGCTGAGCTAAGTAAACATATCTAATTAAGTAAATTAAATATCTATATCAGTTGCACTTGGATTACAGTAGGGCAATGAAATGTGCAGGATATGCAGGAATGGGATTGGCAATCACTGACATATGCATTGTGCCTCAAGAATGCAAATGTTAAAAGTAGATCAGTGTAACAAACCAAAAAAAATAAAATTCATATATTATTTAAAAACAAAAAACTATTTATAAAGAGTAATCTGTTTGTTTTATAGGTAGATACAGTAAATTTGATTTGTTATGCCTTCTGAATAGTGTCTGGCCTGCATATAACTGGAACATTTACACCTCTGGTAGGAATTTAACTAAGCAAAAGAGAAAGAACATTTGACTTTGTATATCACAGCCTGCATCCCTAATGCAGTCTGAGAAAATGGATACTTTCTTTGCATAAAAAGCTGAATCTTTTTTTAGTAAGTAAAATCAAAACTCTGGGTGTGTGACTCAGGTGTTGACAAGGTGTGTTTCACAGAGATTAAATTAAGTTTGCAGGCAAGGCAAACTGAAGCAAAAATAAAAAAATAGAGAATCATAGTCTATCCTCCACCTTTCGTCCTCTCTCTCTCTCTCTCTCTCTCTCTCTCTCTCTCTCTCTCTCTCTCTCTCAGTCTGTGGCCTTCCATGCTCTGAAAAGGCCCTGTGGATTTATCTAGCCTTTGAAAATGGGTTTTGGATGACACATTATCCAAGACTGCGTTTTAAACATCCAACCAAAAAAGGGGGCTCACTGGCAATATTGCACCTTTTATCTGTTCTTCAGTTCTTTTGTGAGGGGGACATAAGGAGGGGGCAGATAACATGGAGAGAAGTGTGCTCTATAAGGCTGTTTGCCTTCTGAATCCTAAAAGTTAAGTAAGGATGCTTAAGTGCATTTACATGCTTAAGAGCATAAATTTTATATTGTCCCTTATCTCATCGTTCCTTAACATTGCATGCATACTCTAAGGATATTCTTTGGTGTTTTTAAAACCTGCACTTGGCCTCAGAATTTCCGCAAATGTCAGGTAATTCTGTTTTTACAAAATACAAAAATTCTTTATTTTAAGAAAAATAATGACATACACATCTAAAGAACTGTTTAATAGTAGGGCGATATGTAACTATGGTTGTATGACTGAGTGGAGGACTGCCAAAGTGGTTTGCTCATTTTAGTCATAACTTTGTACCTGTGACCCCAAGTCACAGAAGACAGAAGCCTACAAAATATGCTCTTCTATGTCCTGTTGTAAAATTTTCACTTTACACAAATAATAGCCAAAATTGACAACAATTTTTTTCCTTATTTAAGTACATGTGTAATACAATAAAATAAGAACAATAAAAAAAATTCTCCAAATTTCCCCCATTTTCTTAATGAATATGACCACTTTAAATAATCATAAATTATAATAAAAAAAAATAGGACAAACATTATAATTGTTTGCTTTTTCTGCCCAGGTATTTACATCTGTTCAATAAACAAGTTACAAAGTAACAAAGTACATCCAATATGTTGCCTTACTTAGCAGAATACTTATTATCAACACAAATAAACAAAAAGAGCTTAATTTTCACTGTGAGATGCACAATTCACGCCCTTCTGTGCTGAGCATCTTGCACTCCTTGATGTTCCACACCAGGGGTCTCATTTATAAAACTTTGCGTTGAACTCGTACTTAAAGTTTACGTACGCTCAAAAGCCAAAAATGACGTACGCACATAAAAATTCTGATTTATAAAAACGTGCGCACGCACACTTTCAAGCAAAATATGCTTTATAAATTGCACTCTACCTGGAATTGTGCATACGTGGATTTGCCACATATCCCGCCTTCGACACGCCCTCAACACGCCGCCGTTCAACCATACATGGTCAATGCAAATCATGATGCATATCTAAGCCTCCTACGTGAACCCGGAAAACTCATGGCATCATGAGCGTAAAAGTATGGAGCCCTTAAGGGGACAAAGAAGGAGAAAAAAAAACGGCAGAAGAAAAAAAAAGTAATGTTTTCCATTAGAACCCAAAACGTTTGCGATATAACCCAAATCATTTGCGGTTAATATCGCAAAAGTTTTGGGTCATAACGCAAAACATGACTTTTTTTTTCTTCTGCCGTTTTTTTCTCCTCCTTTGTCCCCTTAGGGGCTCCGTAAATTCCTGCTGGTAACAGCCAGTTGTAAGGAACCCCAGGGTCGCCAGTACCTGTATTTGTGCCAGGATTGCGGTTCCGTCGGGTTGGTCTCTCTAACATTGGACCCAGTTCAGCACATCTATAATCCAAAATCGGACCAAAAGCACACATCTATAATCTAAATCGGCTTATGAGCCAGTTCTCATCATGGCCCAAAAATCTTCATGGTCCCGGAACATTCGTTCTCTTCTAATTCTGCCATTGGTATAATCTTCTAACAATGCCAGCGCATCCATTATGTTATGTTATGCAGGAATGTGTTCGCGGTATTTATGTGTTTTCAACAATCAGATTAATTATTTCACACCATGTCCCAATGATCATGATCATTTACATAACCACATTTACATTTCAACAGCTGCGGCGCATATATTAAAAGTGTAGATTAAGTTAAGATTTGAGTCGGATTATATATTAGACATATATTTATTCACTATTATAACTATGTGACTGAATAAGTGAAATTAAATGTACGGTGTATGACTCACTAGCACAAGGAATTATTATATATGTACTGATGACACTTCACCCGCGGTCGCATTTTTTCCTCCAAAATGTTCGTACGCATGCCTCAGAGTTTGCGTACATTTACGCACATTCTGCCGTCAAGTTTGTTTCTATAGATTGCAACATTTGCGTAGAAAGAGGTGTACGCACCTTTTAGGGCCCGTTTTGTGCGTACGCAACGGTTATAAATGAGACCCCAGGTCTGGTGCCTTCTCACAGACACAACAAATGGTCAGCTTTCCAGATTTTCCTTCATAGATATTTCATGAACCGGGGATGACAACCAGGTTACCATCACTGTTGGCATTTCCTTCATTGGTCACCCTTACCAGTGAAGACACAGAAGAGAGAACAGTACCTAGGGATTTCTTATACATGGCCATGAGGCCAAATATATTTTCTGTGTGCATGAGAGCAAACCCAGGAATCAGATGACTCATTAGGACTTCAAATGGAGACAGGACTGTAATTCTGTTTTTTTCGACCTTGCATGTACACCAGAGCCAATGGTAAGGCACGTCCCCAATCTAGGCCTCTGCCTATTTTCACTAGATTATTTTCAGTATGCCATTAGCTCTTAACACAGCTTCCCTAAATTGAGGATGATATGCACAGTAATGTTTGATGTCTAGATATAATACTTCACATAGAGCGTCAACAATCTGATTTACCTGAGTTTTGTCTAGAACACACTTAAACATCTCTCACGATGATCTGCCAAAGAGAAATCATATGTTTTCCATGTTTAATTTACCATTGCAATCATTTGAGTCTGTCCTGGATGATTTAAACAATGCGTAGCTTGTGCTAGCCATGATAATGCAGATTTTGGGTGTAGTGGTAACTGTGACTTTTTGTCTACCCAGATGTTTTGATCTGTGTATTTTGCACTTTGAAATTTCCAATCTTTTATTTCAATGTTGGTTACCAACTATTGCAATTCAGAAACAAATGTTTCAGTGGCAGCTTCATTCACCATGGAAATAAAGACATGTTGCAATGCAGCATTCTAAGTGGCACAGTGAACATATGCATTTGCTAGAGAAACAGTGAGCAGTGCATATACAAACAGCATTAGCTTTGGTAAGAAAAATAGCAGTCACAAGTTCAGTTCAGTTTTTCAGAAGCTTTGACAAACCCACTCTCATGCCAAAGTGCTCCCAGTGGTCAGAAAGCATAACCTGAATCAATATAAACAGTAACACTGTAGCCCTTAGCTCTTATAATTCTGCAGCCTGAGCAGAGAGGCTTGGGGAGGGTGGGTCAGATTTGATCTCCCCAGAGTCATCACATGCAGCATGGTGCAGAGACAACCATCTTGATCTATAAAATAGAGACATCAACATATAAAATATAGTTTGGCATTAGGAAGCAGTGTCTCAGAAATATCAGGCGTGGGTTTTGTGCATATCACAAGCACCGTGGGGCAGTCATGCTCTTCAACTGTAGATGAATCACTCTCTGGCAAGAGAGTAGCCAGGTTGAGTACACTACAGCACTAAATGGACACATTGGGCAATGTTAACAGAATGGTTTGGTAGGAGAGAGCATAAGCCATGGTTATATGGCTAGTCTTGAACCAACAGTGTATATACAGCATGAAATGGCACGACAAATAACACATGACCTGCATTACACAATATATAATTTTACATTATAAATATTACACTATAATACAATATAAACTACTACAATAAAATCTTTCTCACATGCCTCCTTAGTACAGTAGGTGAGCACAAAAGAATGTCCTCAACATACCATATAAGAAATGAGTTACAATCAGGATGGAAAAACAGACAAATTCCTTTCTCTGTTTTTCACCCTGATTCTTCAGAGAAAACATTAGGAGATTAAAATCAACCACAATAGATAGATAGATAGATGGATGGATGGATGGATGGATGGATTAGATAGACTGAGGAGTTTACTAACCTTAGATGTTGTACAAATGACCAGGAACCATCTGGCATTTTAACAGGTAAAATTGGTGAATTCACCAGAGAATTGTTACATTCTATAATGGTTCCAATTAAATCTTCAATCAAGGTCTTAATGCCAGCAGCTGCCTCATGGGGTAGTGGACATTGAGCCCAACAGGGTTTGTAGGCGCTATTTTGGGTGACTACGAGTGGACGAGTGTGCAATATTCTCCCAATATAAGTTTTTACAGTCACCCACAGATCTTTTGGCATGCTGTCTAATGGCTATCAGTATGTGAGATGTGATGGGGGAGTCAGATAGGGAAGTGGAAGCAAAAACTCTCCTTCTAATAAGCTCAGCTGTAAACCCATTGGTGCTGTATGTTAGAATACAATGTAAAACACAGTGACGTTTGAATCCAATGAAGGTAGGGATTTCTTTTGGAATAGACAAATCTTCAACTAAAATGTATCCAACCCATTGTAGTACTGAAATATGCATGACTGGATAGGGAGAATTGTCAGGCATCATTACAACAATTTGTGATAATTCAATTCAAGCTTAGTTATTTTCTCACAGTGCTAATTTGAGCTCCAATATCTCCTAAAATGGTCAGCTTACAACTGTCTACTGTAAGAGTCATCAGCCATGTTTCAGAAGTGACAAAATGATTATTTGAGTGACAAGTCTCAGTGCCTCTGAAACCCCTCATTCTTTTGCCGTGTCCTCCACCTTGGCCTGCAGCCTGCAATACGAACAGTGAATCATCTTCCAGCTTCACATTCTTCTTGTCTTTCTTTCTCTTTTCCACGTCTCCATTTTCAGCATAAGTAATTCTTCATTCAATGCAATGTTCTTTGATATATTTCACACAGTGTCCATCCTTGGAACCAGTATTGCTTCACTACCATCTTTTAATCTTCTTCATCAGCCATTCCTCCATGTGTGTCGACTGTTCTTCAGAATCTTGTCAAGATTTGGTGAGTTGTTTCATAAATTTTGATCATAAACTTTAAGCCACTGTATCATAATGTCAAATGCAGAACAAACAGAGCTCGAGAACACCAGAAGGAGCATAAGCAGCAGAATTGGGAGAAGGAGGGGCTGCATGTGGAGGGGCATGTCATCGTCATTTTAACATTAAAGTTGTCTGTCCCTTCTTTTCCTGTTTCTGAGCTCTAATTCCTAATCTTTCTCTGAAAGTTCTCAAACTGTCAACACTATATGTACCATTTTCATGAAATACATTATTATTCCACTTTCTCCATTTAATTTATCTGTTTAATAGCATCAAGTCCCCATTTTTTGTACATTATTTTTATGGTCCCATACAGTGGCATTTACTAACTGGCTTGTTCTTTTCCCATTTTCATTTGAGTTCAAATAACTTTTACCAGAATATTTTTATAACCTAATTTAACAATTTAGATAACACTAAATTTAGGTAGCACTGACATATCTCTGAGTCCAAATAAAATAGAACACTTAACTTATAACAAAGTATAAGCACAGCAATAAATCTTGTCTTGTTTTCTCCTCTCTAATGCTCATATAATGATCCCTGACCATATAGTAGTTCTCTGACTACTCACTGTATTCTCTGTATTTTCTGTTAGAAGCCCCTGGCTACTCTAATCTCTGTTATAACAGCCCATGACTGTTAATCTCTATACACTTTCTGTATATTCTCAATACTCTTTTGGCAGTCCCAGACCGTTTAACTCTTTACTCCTGAATCCCAGACTTTTCTCGTAGTCTCAGACTACAGGTGACTCTCTTACTCTTTAAACACAGATACTTAGCTCTTACAAACAACAGTAACAGAATACAATAGCAACAATATCAGTTAAGATAGTTAGAGGGATTTAGAGTAGCACACTGGCTGGTACTTAATTAAGAATTAAAGAATTAAGAATTAATCTTACTCTTTGCTGACAAGCCTCCTTGGATTTCATCACTCAGCCTGGTCCGAGACAGTCACCATGGGAGGGTAGGGTCTCTCTGAGTGAAGGGAATTTCCCCAGACTAACATGTCTGCCTCAGCCAGATTTCAGAACAGGTCCCATGATGCTCCTCAAAACAGTCCAGATGAGATCTTGAAATCCTGTTCATGAGGCTAGGAATGTGGTAAAACTTTGTCTTTACTGAAATAATATCAATTGTCAGCAAAGATTCATAAACTAACAATTTAGTTTTAATAAACTAATTTCAGTTTATTCATGTACATGTACAGGGTGAGTATTCAGAGAAACAGACAGTTTAGTTACATACAAAAAAGAAAGATAACATGCACCCATAAGATTGTGTCAGACCTCTTTTGAACATTCCAGTATGCTGGGGTCACTCATGGGGGCTGGACCTATCATTTCAAGGTGTGTGTGTGTGTTGCTGTACCAATCATGCAAGAAATAAATAAATCAGGTTTGTGTGTTAATGTGTTAATTTGCTAGCACAATGACTATTGAGACAGTGTGTACTAATACTATCATTAAATGGTTCCCTATTAGCAAAGTGTTATTTTAACCCAGTTCAGTTCCTTCTTTCTGCTTTCATCCTTCCTTTCTCTATAAAATGCCATTTTTTAAGAGTCCAATGACAACAAATCAAGAGTGTTTAACTGAAAGCAAATAATAAAAAGAAAAAATGGCATATTGCAAGATGGCAATGGCAGATTTGTCATTGCATTAAATATGATGCAGTGTGATATCTCTTAAGGTTCTCTACATTATTGTCTGTCTTTGTCGGGGAGAGTCTTTGACACTAGTTAGATTAGGCAGACAGAGAGATCCCTTAGGGTTCAATACAAGCCCATCACTCCTTCTCTCACACCTGAGTTGTTCAGAGGTCTCAACCTGTCACATATCATCCCCATCACAGCCAGAGAAGATACCAGGGGACCTCAGGAGATCCTAAATGTGATAAAGACACCTGTTCCTTTCACTCAGTGTCTGAAAAAATAGGACCTTGCCTGAGGGCTTACTCAAGCAAGATCCAGAAGTCCTCTTAACAGGTGTTTAACACAAGAAGTGGGCAGATGTAAATAGTGAAGTTTCTGTGCATGTTCTCCCTTAATCTATTTCCTTTGTTCTCCACTTTCTTCCAACTCCCAAAAGTATACCCAAGGTGGATTGGGTGTACGTAAGATGTATGGTCAGTATCCAATCTGGGGTGTATTTCTGTCTTGCACCCAGTGTTCCGCAGATAGGCTCTAGACACAACTATTCTTTGTGAAAAATATATGGGTTGTCCCATTTTAGTGTTCTCTCATTTCCACATGACCTGCACACAAACACCTGTCATAAAAAGGATTTCTTAGCATGGGAAAGGAATTAGGGACTACATTTTATCACCATTGTTTATAATGATCATCACTGAGACTGGCCATTTTAAAACAGCATTTACATTTGTATTGCTATGAAACATAGAAAAGTGCAATACAGCAATTGGCCAAAATGTTGCTAACAGTGGACAGGACATGAAGAACATATGCTAATTTGTTGGCATCCTTTATAGAACAGCTTCAATTATTTTAACATGGATTAAATGTTTTGGAAACATGTCAACATGGGTGTTTCAATGATTACATCACATAACTGCTACAATTTTGTCTGCTGCACATTCATTGCTGTGAATCTCCCATTATTTCACATCCTAAAGGCGCTCTATTGGATTAAGATCTGGTGGCTGGGAAGACCATTGAAGTACAGTAGGGCTGCATGATTAACCTTTATCGCATCGATATTGAGGTTTTAACTCCCGCAATAACCTAACCTCAGGAGTCTGAGGTTTTTTCCCCCGCCTCTGACATTTAAGTGACAAACCTATTAGCCAATCAAAATGGTTGAATCTCGCGTTCCTGGCTTGCTGGCCAATTAGAAATGGCAATGGAAACAAGGTTGTATGCAGTGCACCGGCTTTCTGTCAGCA
>JAOVYU010000038.1:7907107-7921265 GCA_025674565.1 Synodontis membranacea | reverse complement strand
TATGTGTGTGTGTGTGTGTGTATGCATGTGTGTGTGTGTGTGTGTGTAATATATGTATATTGTGTTGAGTACCCCAAACAGATGAAACACACGTTTTCATTTAATAAAACATCCATCCACTGTATACCGCTTATCCTTCAAGGTTGCACAGGAGCAGAAGCCAGTTGACTTTGGTAAAAGAGCAAGAGGCACCCTCCGCAGGTCTTTAGTCTATTGCAATGATAATACAGAGACAAACAACCATCCACACTCACATTCACACCTATGGGCCAGTAGCCAGTTGATCTAATCTGCACTTTTTTGAGCTGTGGGAGGGAACTGGAATGCCTGAAGGAAACCCACACAGAAACAGGGAGAACACGCACGCCCTGCCCAGAAATATCCTACTTGGCCATAACTTTGAAACCCAGAACCTACTTGTTCTGAGGCGACAATACTAACCATTACCATACCATACTGCCCATACAGAACATTATTTGTTCAAAATAGGATATGGTAAGAAAAGGATGTCTATTCAAGAAAGAGTTTGTCAATCCTGACAACAAGCACAAGCACACCGTGAAGCACATTCACAAGGTTGGGTTCCAGACCCCAGCGCAGATGTGTGAAAATCACGAATGTTTGTTGGAGTCACAAAAATGCTAATAAATGCTTATTTCTAAAGTTTAAACCCTAAATATGACCCAAACCATACTCCGAAAGCACTTTAATTTCATTTAAAAGTTAGCTTAATACATTACCCTTAAAAATATAACGTTTTCTTTGTCAGGAAGGTAAACTGTCACACACACTGCCGACGTCACCACTCGCTGACACAGCCACCGGAATATAAACACGGCCATCTTAACTTTGCAACATTATACGTTTATGACCAGGCTCCCGATTACTCTAAGCGTTTACCAACTCTCCTCTACACAAACCTTTCCTTACCAACTCTTATCTACTCAAGTATGGTACACATATTCAATGAGATGAGGGGAGATAAACTGCGATTTCACTCATATAGTACACAAAGCATTTGAGCTCCCAGCCAATCAGCAATGAGGAAAGTCGGTACCCTGCTCTGTGATTGGCTACTTCACACCCTTCCAGCCAATAGCGTGTCATCAAGGAGCCTACGCCATCACCAAAACAAACAGTATGTACGCATTTGCTATGAGAATTTTTAGATTATTTTTTATTTTTTGTTGAATTTATCGTTTAATGCCAGGGTTTTTGAGGATTTCGCAGATGTGTGAAAAAACTGCGAATGTAATTTATTTAGGTTCCACAGAAAATTTTGCAAATCTGTGAAGTCACGAATCCAGAAACACGAATGCACAAGGTATTACTGTATTTACTGTTGTTTTGTTTTTGCTGGTTGAATTCAATTTATCTGTCACTGCTACTTACAGTACTATTCATTGATATTGCCAAATGTTGAGCATAGCCAAATGATATATTTAAATATTTAAAATCTTAACTGAATCTAATTATGATAACATTTCTAATAAATACAATTTAATTTCATATTTATTTAATATTTTTATATTCACTCTGCACCATGGCACTATAGCCCTATTGTTCTTTGTTGTGTTTTTTGTTGTCATGTTTGCCGCATGTCTATTCCTGTTTATTAAGTACAGTACATAGAGAACAATAGAAAAAATAGAGTCCAATTTCTTATACAGTATGTCTACACATAATTGGCCAATAAAGCCGATTCTGATTTTAATCATTAAAAAAAGTCTTGATTAGTCTATTTTTAGATCACCAGAACTTGGCTTGTGTACTCACCTGACTCTGCCTGCCTACTCCAGTCTGTTTGGGTTGTTTGACCCTGGCTTGTTCTCTGGAATATGCTACTGTCTTTCTGATACTGTATTGTCTGCTGAACTTTTATTAAATCTCATAACCGCATCTCCATCCCAAGTTTAACCTAGGGCGATGGAGAAATATGTTCCAGAAGCACTTTATCAAGGCTACATTGTACCATCTACTGCCCCTGCATCAGCAAGCTTCTTCTTCAAGGGGAAAAAAGGAGGAGGACTCAGACTGTGCATTGACTATAGAGAACTTAATCAGATCAAGGTAAAATACTCATACCTGCTACCCTTGGTGCCTTCAGCCCTCAAACAACTCTGTGAGGTATCCTTTTTCTCCAAACTGGACCTCTGAAGTGCTTATAACCTCATCCGTATACGTCCCATAGATGAATGGAAGATAGACTTTAACACCTCCTCAGGGCACTACCAGTATCACGTTATGTCATATGGCCTATACTGCACACCATCAGTATTTCAAAGTTTCATTAATGACGTGCTATGGGAATTCCTCTTTGCCTACATTGATGACATATTGATCTACTCTCCGTCCAAAGAAAATCAGTGATTATCAGTTATATGTGACAGGAGAAAAGTTTGAATTTCATGTTTCCCATTCCTTTCTAGTGCTCACAGATCATAAAAACCTCGAGTACCTCCGCACAGCCAAACGCCTCAACCTGCAACAAGTCA
The DNA here is from genome assembly GCA_025674565.1 of Synodontis membranacea. Classification (NCBI taxonomy): domain Eukaryota; kingdom Metazoa; phylum Chordata; class Actinopteri; order Siluriformes; family Mochokidae; genus Synodontis; species Synodontis membranacea. The sequence goes on along the minus strand of JAOVYU010000038.1, from coordinate 7,918,770 downwards.
GGTGGGCCCTGTTCTTTGTGAGATTTATTTTTGTTATCTCTTAATGACCAGGATCCAAGAATACCAAGGTGGACACCCTATCTCACCAGTACCCTGTCCCTGAAAGGGAAATGGCACCAAAGACCATATTGCCTGATCACTGTGTTGTTTAGAACGGATTTCGACCAGGAACTTGAAAATACGCTCCCACATATCTTTCCTGATGGGTGCCCGCATTGGCATACATATGTTCCACCTAGTCTCAGGAAAATGCTTATCACATGAGCACACACCGCCTCTGCATTGGCCCACCCAGGCACTTGATGGACCTTTGACATGTTAACTGGAAAAGTATTAGTGACCTGGTATGGTGCAGGAGATAAATCAGTTCATCACATCATGTCTACATGTGCTTCAGCCAAGGACCACGTCCCACTACCCATACCTCAGTGGCCTTGGTCCCACGTCATTCTGGATTTTAGTCCCAAGGTAATACCATCATTTAGGTTATCATAGATAATTTCTCCAAAAGCATCTGTCTAATTCCATTATCTGCTTTAACACCTGCTTTCAAACTAGCTGAGTTATTGTTCCAGGACATGTTCTGGTATTGCAGGATTCCTCCAGTATCTTCCTTCCTTTCCAGTATCTGTTAGGTTTCCAGCCACCTGATAACTTTGTGGATGCAGTGTGTGTTGTAAATATCTATGATCAAGGGAAGAGAGCTGCTGAGAATTCTTCTTTTATATACTGCAGAGTCTATATCTGCAGTGTAGTTTCCAAACCAGACAGTGGTGTCCATTTGAGGGCCAGCTCTGCTGCACAGTCATGAGTAAGCAGAGTGAACAGCAGTGTACTCTGCATACATATCTGGGGTGGCCGATCGTGGGGTTGTAGCTATGGTGTCATCTTTTGAGCATTTGTGAAGATATGTGAACTGCAGATGGTCCAGTTAGGGGGCAGCAGGGTCTTATTGTGCCTCATGATCAGCTTCCAGCACTTCATGTTGATGGGTGTGAGTGCAACAGGATGGTCACTGAGGTAGGATACTGAGGACACTTTGGCACAGCAATGATGGTGGTGATCTTGAAGCATGTCAGAATGATGGTGGTGCTCAGGGAGATAAAGATGTCAGGTAGGACATCTACCAGCTGCCATGTACTCCTCCAAATTGGTGCTGTCACCATTGGTTTCAGCCTCCCTGAACATCAATCAGTGTGTTTGGAGCCTGCCAGGCCAGATGCCAGCCCAGACACTGAAACCCCACAACCAGCTCTACCAGCTGAATCTTCCCCAGATCCATGTTTGGTACTGCTCTGAGGTGTGTAATGGTGTGTAAGGTGTGTAATGAGACAAAATTTTTAGGCCATTAAATAACAAGCACATGCTATTTTCTGTATAAATAACTAAAGGCCCATTTACAGGTATGCCTAACGTTATAGATGGATATGGGTACAGACAGAGCCTTTTATCCGTACACAGCATTCATTGTGTCCATATTTGTGCACTTTTTCAGATGGCTTTTGGATGTGGATGGAACAGAGCAGTACCCCTGAAAATCATGGGGCAGTGTAGCCAGTAGTTGTAAGAAGGTAAAAACCTCTATATGATTTTACTTTGTCAATTTGGTTTCTTAACAAGTACATTATTACATATTCCTCCACCATTGCCATGTTTGTTGTTGTTGGAATCTTTGGACTTTCCCTCTAGTTGATGTATGTCTTAACATTGATTCCAAAGTAAATGAGGTATGAATGTATGTGGGCTTGTCCTTTAGAACTTTCTTCTGACTGTAAAAGTCTTTCGTTTTCTTCCCTAATTTCATATTTTTATTGCATCTTACCTATCTGGTAAATGGTAGGTGGTACCTTTCCTTTGATTCAATTACTTTTTCAGGTCATCAGATACTTTTTCACTTTTACAGAGTCCTCACTGACCTGTAATTTCCTATAAACTTGTAAACATTCTCTAAGTCAGTATGCTTCATCTATGCCAGGTGTTTCAGCTTCTCATAACTTTAAGGTATTTTCCATTGTTGGGCCTCTCACAATGCAGCTTGTATTCAGCATTCACAGAGAATTTTTAGTAATGAAAAAGAAAACACTGGGCCATGGCTCTCTTATATCCTGAGTTGAAGAGGATAGTAGCTCTGTATCAACTGTGCTTGGTTGGGGCAGATTTGCTCTACATAGAAAGAGTATGAGATACTCCTACTATCGCGTATTTGAATTTTTATTCCAACCGTCAAAGAAAAGAGGAGGAGGGGGAAAAAATGCTAATATATTGTGAGAAAAGGTGCAGGGGAACATTAAGACAACACTAACAATCATCAGAACAACAATAGCAACAACTAGAAATGATGCCCAAAATTCCTGAAGAAATTTTGAGATGGGCATGCATTGTGCAATGCATAGAGTAGAAGGCGGCTTCATTTGGGATACGTTAGCTTACTAACATGCTAGCATGGTAATATGCTAACACTAATACCACCAGGGGTCACGGGGTGGGGTAACAGGGCATCATGGCAAGTTTCACTTCATTCAGAATATGTTAGCTTATTAGCGCGCTAACATGCTAATGCTAATACCACCAGAGGTCACGTGGTGAGGTCACAGAGCATCATGGCAAGTTTCACTTCAGTGCTTAAAATTTGAATCTGTGGACTACTGTCAAGCAGTAAAATGAATGGGAGTCAATGGGGGAAAAGAGGGATGAAAAAATCGAGTGCTGATGGGTCGATCTGAAAACCAAGTGGTGGAATGTGAAGAGGGGGTCACCAGGATGCAGTGTGTGAAGTTATAGGTATGTACGATGAGCGTTGTGGCCATGAGTGCAAGTTGAGTCCTTCCCATTGGAAATGAATGGGAAGAAGGAGGGATGAAAAAGAAGAGAGGGAAAGGTGGATGAGGAAACCAAGTGCTGGAATGTGATGAGGGGGTCACTAGGATGCAGTGTGTAAAGTCATAGCTATGTACAATGAAGACTGTAGCCAGGAGTGCAAGTTGAGTCTATCCCATTGGAAATGAATGTAAAGAAAGAGGGATGAAAACGAAGAGAAGGAAAGGCGGATGAGGGAACCAAGTGGTGGAATGTGATCGGGGGTCACTAGGATGTGGTGTGTGAAGCTGTATGTGTGTACGATGAAAGTTGTGGCCGTGAGAAAAGTCTCGTCCGTCCCATTGAAAATGAATGGGAAGAAAGAGGGATGAAAACGAAGAGGTAGGAATGGCGAATGAAAAAATGAAGTGGTGGAATGCAAAGAGGAGGTCAGTAGGAAAATTGTAATGTTATGTTGAAGTTTGTACGATGAAAACTGTAGCTGTGAGTGCAAGTTGAAAATGGCCCCATGTTATTCAAATGGGAAAATTGGACGGAAAAAGGGATGAAACGGACGAGTGGAGTGAGGGATCCCTTATAAAAGTAATAGCACACCATTCCCAGTTATGCTGCATGTTTTTCTAATTACAGTGCCACAGGTCTGCTCTACGGTTCAGGCCGCATTAATGTCCGAAATTTGGGATATAAATAAAAAATAAATAAACCCAGTGTAAGAATGAAGAGAAAAAAGATTTTCTGTAGTTTTTCGGTCTCCGTAGGTCATACCGACACAATTCATATCTCCAATCGTGCGGCTCAATGGTCTGTTCGAGTGTGCACAGGTTGCGTGAAGTTGAGGCCTTCAGCCTCGCCTCCACGCCCCAAAAAGTTAAATCTTAGAGCAATAACAAGATGTGTGGTGGCATTTAAATGAATGGCACATGCCCATAATAAATAAATGCAGTGTAAGAATGGAGAGAAAAACAGTTTTTCTGTCATTTTTCGTCACCATAGGTCGCACCGACATATTTCATATCTCCAATTGTGCAGCTCAACGGTCTGTTTGAGTGTGTGCAGTGTGCACCCCAAAAGGAGAATCTTGGAGCAATAACAAGATGTGCGGTGCCATTCAAATGAATGGCACATGCCCATAATAACAACACTAACCAAAGTAGAACAGGGTAGAAAAAAAACAAGAGAAAGATAGATAAACACATTTCATATGCATATATACATCCATACATAAAATAATATATATATATGTATTTATATATATGTGAGCTGATATTTATATATACCAACACATAATTATTATTATTATTATTATTATTATTATTATTATTATTATAAAACATATCTTTTTAGTAACCTAATGTGTATTCACCCATGTGTGAGTATATGTAAGTGTGGACTGATTTGTCACTGGAAGTGGTGGTAGCTAATGCCGTCAGGGTACAGCAGTGCCCCACTCCCTGGCCCAGGGCCTAGTCAGGTGAGACAGGCAATCGAGGTCCTTCGGTCAGCCAAATGGCATGAGGGCCCACGGCTATGTGCCTTCCCGACAACCACTTATCCAACCCAAGGGAGACCCAGCAAGGAACCAAGGGAGACCCAGCAAGGAACCAAGGGGATGATGACCCCCGACCGAGGTACTCGGGGGTGTCACACGCAGACTATCAGAAGAGGCACCACCCCTCCCAGGCGCAGACCAGAGGCCAAGGATGGGATACCCCAACCCCCCTACAATGCCCAAGGGCCCGATGCCTGTAACGCCAGGGCAGACCCCTACCCATCTAACCAGAAGGCCAGGGCTGGGCAGGTGGGTCCCTCTGCATGAGCCAGGGTCACGGCCACAGCCGACACGTCCTAAATGTGTTGATTTCACAAATCTTTTGCCAGAATTCATTGACTGTTGTGCAGTGACAAAAAGCATGCAGGTAATTATCAGGTGTCACATTCTTGCAAGTTATGCATATGTTAATATTTGTGATACCCATCTGGAACATTATTTGTCCTGTGTAGTGTGTTCTGTGTAAAATTTTATACTGTGTTAACTGAATGTTGGAGTTTTGCATCATTCTGAAGGTGTTTAATAAAATTTGCATCCAAAAACTTGTGTCTGGGTTAATGAGTAAATCCATTTCCCATTTGAGGGTACGGAGCAAGAGCATTGTCTCATTCTGCTAGATAAAGATACATTCTAGTAATTAAATAAATAAAGTAATTTTTTTGGACAGAGTTTTAAGAAAATTTGCTAATTGTAGGTGAGGGCTCTAGGTTTAATTGCTGACTGTTAGTCCACTTTGTATAATCAATTTTAGTTGAAGATATTCCAAGTATTTGTTTTCATCAATGCCATAAGTTTCTACTATTTTGTAAAATGAAATCATGCAATTACCTTTACTATCCCATGTTGTGAGGTTTATCATTTGTTAAATGATGTCTGGGTTGTTCCAGATGGGTGTCAATTTGCAGGGAACTAGTGAAGACCTATTCAGTTTAAGAAACTCCCACCATGCAGTCAGTTGTGTGCTGATATTGATGATATAAACTTTGCTCAATATCCAACCAGTTATGGTCTAACTGATTTTGTGTAGTCCATTTTAGAATATATATGAATCTATTGACAAGAAAATAATTGTAGAAATTTGGGAGCTCCAGACCACCATAATGTGTGGGTCTCTGTAAAGTTTTTAAACTTATTTGAAGTAGTTTCGATTTCCATAAGAAATTAGAGATTAAGGAGTCCAATGCTTTGAACCAAGCCAGAGGGGGTTTACTAGTGACCATTGAGAAGATAATATTGATTTTAAGTAATTGATTTTTGGCAAGATCATCATTTTGATTTTTGCTATTTTTGCCATAAGTGATGTAATCAGCGTATTCCACCATGTGAGGTCATCTGTCTTTGCAGATGTTTGCAGAAATTTAATACCCAAGTATCTAATATTCCCAGATTGAAGTGGAATATTTGGATTGAACTGGAAGTCACAAGATGTTGGGAGAACTGTTGATTTGTTCCAATTAATAGAGTAATCTGAGATGAATGAGAACCTATCTATAAGTGATATAGTCTCAAAAAGAGAGCCATGTGTATTTTGCAGAAAAAGTAGTACATCATCTGCATAAAGGATTGCAGCTGCCAGTTATTCAATAAACATGGCAAATAGTGAGGGAGAAAGTGGACAACCTTGCCTGGTGCCTCTTTTGAGACCGAAGCTTGGAGAAATTTGATCATTTGTTTTTACGCAGGTCGTAGGTGAGCTGTATAGTATGTTAAAACTACTTTAAAGAAGTTCTTCCTGAATCCAAATTTCTGTAAGATTGCAAATAGAAATTTCCAGTTATCACAGTCAAGGTTGTAGTTTGTTATCAAATTATTTTTTTCAAATCTCAAACATGAAACATCCAATTAAATTTTCTTCTGAGCTGGGCTTTGAAGTCAATGTGATATTTCTAATATACCTTCAGTCAGACTACCTCTGATGATCATTGTTGATTGTGAGAAGCCATCTGGAGGAAAAAAAGTTTTGCATTTACACCGATCAGGCATACCATTATGACCATGTCACCCCTGCCTAATGTTGTGTTGGTCCCCTTTTCTGCCAAAACAGCCCTGACCCTTTAAGGCAGACCCCTGAATGTATGCTTTGGTATCTGGCACCAGGATGTTAGCAGCAGATCTCTTAAGTAATGTAAGTTGCGAGGTGGAACCTCCATGGATCGGACCTTTTTGTCCAGCACATCCCACTGATGCTTGATTGGATTGAGATCTGGGGAATTTGGAGGCCAAATCAACACCTCAAACTTATTGTTGTGCTTGTCAAACCATTCCTGAACCATTTTTGCTTTGTGGCAGGGCACATTATCCTGCTGAAAGGGAATCAGGGAATACCGTTTCCATAAAAGGGTGTATATTGAGGTGCTAAGAGGTCTACTAAGAGGTGCCATGATGAAGAGATAATCCGTGTTATTCACTTTACCTTTCAGTGGGCGTAATGTTATGCCTGATCTGTGTATTCAGCAAAGACAAAAATGTTTCAGTGACAGCATTAGTTTTTCCCCATAGAGTCTATGCTGACAGACAGAAAATATTTCTATTTGCAAGCCAAAGCACACAAAATAATAGAGAACTTGCACTACAAAGCTCATATTATCAAAGGTGCTCTCATTATTTCTATGTTCACTACAATGATCTGAGTGAATGATTGAGCACAAAGGATCATGTTTGCTTCATAATCAATTCCATAATTTCTGATGAAGGATTAATCAGGAACTGCTCTATTAGGAACTGATAGAAACTTAAATTATTAGGAATTAGAAACTTAAAAAACTGATCAACTGCTCTAAGAATACTTTTTAGTTAACAAACACAGTTAACAAAAATAAATGTAACTCTAGCCATCTCAACTGACAGCCTGAAGGTATTTGTAATGTAATTGATAAATGGTTTGCACATTATTAACAGCATTATGGAGCTAAGTGCATGTTAAAATGTATGCATTGATCATGTCCATCATTCTTTTTCACCAGGGCATAGAAGAGTGTCATATTAGAATGCTATGACCACAGTTGTCCTCTGCAAACAATACATTTCTCTCTCCTCATAAACAACCTTGGACATGACACAATGATGAATATTTCGGATGTACAGACAATTTTCTTTCATACAAACAAATGCAACCTTCAGCCTTCACAACAGATGTGCTGGCCAGCATTTAATATCTCAGGAAGGCACAAATACAGAGTAAACAGGGCATATGTGTGCTGAGAGATAAAGTGCAATGATTAATCATTTTTTTTGTGTTGTTTGAGGAATCCTATAGTGCAAATCCAGAGAAATGGTAGCCATTTCTAGTCTGCTTGAGTGACATTCTCAAGGCTAAATTAGGTTAAAATGCCATTGGAAGCCTCGAGTTTCATTATAAACTGCTGGATTATTAAGTTAGTCATAACTAAGAGAGCTCTACTGAAGTATTTATCACTCCATTGATGAATACCAGATTAGGTATTGTCTGAAGATAATCCCCAAGTGTATTGTGACAATATTTCAAAAGATTTGTGGAGGGTACAATTGGTCATGATAACATCTGGACCATTCAAAAAACACATTAGAACTTAAGTGCTGATTTATTTGTTATTGAAAAATAATGAATAAAAACAATAAAGCAAAAACATATGACTAAGAAACATATTGTCTGATTGGCTGAGGTGTATAAAACAGACTATTTAAAAATAAATAATGACAAAGAGGTTGGAAAATGGATGAAAGCATGGAAAAACAGCTTGTCACTGGAGACCAATAATTATTCTTTTGTAATTATTATTAATATAATTAAAATGATATAATTTTTTACTAATCAAATGTATGATATATTGATAGGCATTTTATATGGACAGAAGTAGTACCCACTTCTGGTTACAAGGGAACCAAAGTTAAAGGCTATTAGGCAACCAAAGTGTGAGAGCAGGATGGGTAAAGTTGAACACTCTGACCCATAAACAGCTTGAATGCAACTAAGTGCCTTAGTCAGAACTCAAACCAAGTAGGATGGGAACAGCATGCAGTGGTGTTGAATGCTCTGGAATGTGGGAACTACAGCGTATGAAGATCAACACAAAAAAACCTTTGTGATAATACAGGAAATTCTAACCCAAAATGGCCTTATACTTGGCTGAACTGAAAAGCACAAACACAAGTGATTTGCTCTTAACATGAACAGCTCATATGGACAAAATGAGGTCTAGTCCATCTGTCCTTTTTCCCCACAAGTTCTTTAATTCTCTGAAGGTCTGAAGTCTCTTACTTTCAGTGTTTTACTTTTCTTTCGAAATATTTTTTTCCCCTCAATCTTTAACTGGATAAATTTTTCTCACTCAAACATTCTTTTTTTAAGCAAACATCAGCATAGCATGGTGGTGTTGTATAACTGGCACAGACTTTATGTCTGCACAAAGACTGAGGCATTTGGTGGGTTTAAAAAGAGGCATGGCCAGGTGCAGCATGTTTCACCTTATTATTTGCAAAGGATCGTCACGTAGCAAGCACTGTGTAGGTGGCCGTGACTTTGCCTGAGAGGAAGCCTGTGGAGTTACATGTGATTCATATTTCTAAAGTAGGTAACTTAGACAATTAAATATATGAGCTATTATTGGGGTATAATATTATAGAACATGCAATGAAGCTTAGTGAGCTCTTGATGTCTTTACAGATTAAAATGCTGTATAATTACTGGGCAAATGGACAAGCCATATGAAACCTTTGTCACCTCAGTTCAGGTTTATGTTCCATTGCCCACAGAAGCCCCCATTGACTATGCAAGCCCTGGACCTAGAGAGTCATGCCCTCAGGCTCATAACTGATCAAGATTAAGAAAGGCAGACTTGGCTTTGGGGTAATTTACCAAGTTGGTTGTCTGTTGGACAGAGGCATGATGAACAAAGTAGACCCCACTATTAATAACAAATGGTTCTACTCAGGGTGCTTTCTTATTTAGAAGAAGTTAAAATTGTCAGATGTAATTTTAGCTGTGCACCCACATGTCAGTGGATCTATTTGACGCCTTTTTCCATGTTTCCATACAACCCAGAATACAAACAATTTTTCCTTCCAAGGACAGGCATTCCATATGAAAGTGCTATCATTCTCTGAGGTATGCAGATGTGCAGTACATGCATATGTACAGAATACTGCAGTATTTGGATGAATGGCTCCTATGCACCGCCAACAATGGGCAGATCATTTGGGACGACTTGATCACATTACAGCAGTCAGACTCAGTGACCCATATGAAATGGAAGGTGGGTGAATTATTACTATTTAATTAAATTTCATAAATTCTTCTTGTTATTTTTTTTTTTAATTATTCTATTAAATGGGCCACCAGTCCAATGGACAAAAGTAAAAAAAAAAAAATGATTATACTAATAATAAAAAGAAGAAAAATATTTATCAAGATAATACAAAATTTATATAATGTACTAATTACAGCTAAACTACTATGCCAACATTAAAGAAGGTGTGTATAGAATATTTATTTATTTATATTATTTATTAGGCCCTAGAATTGAGCCCTGAGGCATGCCAATCTAACAGTAAGCTTTTCATACAATGAACCATCAAGATAAACACGCTGACATCTGTTAATAAGGTAAATTCTAACCCAACTGATATCATTTCCAGTAAGGCCAATACTATCCAAATGTGACAATAAAATGTAATGTCTGACAGTGTCAAAAGCTTTAGATAAATATTAAAAATAATGCAACATTTCCATTATTTAAAGCAAATTATTTGTCTTTAAGTGCTTCATGGTAGCACTAACAGTACTATGATATTTTTTGGAAACCAGACTGGAAAACAGACAAAATGTGGTTATTAAATAAAAACTGCTTTAATTGCTCACTGATTATAGACTCCAAAATCTTAGCCACCTATGACAGCTTTGAAATTGGACAATTATTGTCTAATTTAGCTGGATCACCCTCTTTCAGCAACGGTAGATCAAGATTTGCTCTTGGTAGAACAAGAGTAAATTTTCAGACTTCAATATCAATATTCTGCTCCAGTTTAAAATACAAGTGGATCCCCAAAATTGTCTGTTTTAAAAAAAAAAAATTAAAATATAGTAATAATAAGTAATAATAATTTTTAATAGTAAAAATAGTTTTAGTAGTTTTTAATAGTAAAAATAGTTTTAGAAATAGTTCTAATTTGTTCAATCTCATCAGGCCTTGCAGACTCAGACTTGCTTGTAAGTTTTTTTTTTAAGGGCTACCAAAACATCATTTCTCAGAACTGGAATTAAATTACATCTAGGACCACCTTCTTCCCTAAATAGGACATGTCCAAAAAAGTTCTACCAGAAGCTTCACTAAAAATAGATCCAGTTAAAGTTATTTTAAACAAATCACCATTTCCATTCTATCCATAATTTGCCTTTCATTGACTGTTAATTGGTTGATGTTTGATGAGAGAGAAGAGTGATGTAATGATTTTCCAGAACTTAAAAGGATTATTTAAGATTTCTGTTGTTTCATAAAATACATTTTGATTTTGCTTTAAGAAAGAAAGTTAATATATTCCTTAAAGCCCTAAAGGCCACCAAATCTACAGTTTGATCAGATTTTCTTTCTTTAGCCCAAACCAAATTTCTTTCTTGAAGAAGTTCAGATAATTAGAGAAACAGGGCTTATCTCAACACATCACTCTAACCTTCACAATAGGAGCTTGTGTGTAGTGTAGATTACAATACCACCTCCTTTACTTTTCCGATCAGTATGAAAAATGATCATATCAGTATATCATATCAAAAGATGACTGATTTGAGGTGTCTCTTTCGGCAAGGTTATCCTGAGTTCGCTGCTGAAGTGCAGGAGGAACTAGTGCTATGAGCCGTCCTCCGAGGATTACAACCTCAGTGTCTGCGGGAGCATGTATGCCTCGTTGCACCCAGTTCCTTGATGGTAGCGATACGAGAGGTGGAACATGCAGAACCGATCCTGGCTGAGCTATATGGCCAGGGAAAAGTATGATACATGATCTACCCATGGGCTTCCTGCGACGGCATGCGACAGCTGAACGAGGCACCTGTTTCCGCTGTGGAGAGCATGGGCACATCGCTCGCTACTGTCGGCTGCTGGAGCACAAGGAGTGTTCAAATCAGACTCAGAAGCCAGATTTTAACGAAAACCCCTTTTAATGTATAGTCAGAGGTTGTAGGAAAAAAAAAAGGGAAAAAAATAATCATAATAAAAATAATAAATAAATAAGGGAGTAATTATTGACCCAAAAAAAAGTTAATTTACAATTTTGACAACAGCAATATTTCACTTCTGGTATGAAACAACCCTTTCTCACAATTAAA